>WXZC020000198.1:947-14411 GCA_011317855.2 Paelopatides confundens
ATTATTTCAGTATAGACTATCGACTGCCTCGGTATACAATTCTCAGGTAATCAAGTACACTATCAAATGCATGTAAATCAGTTTGTAAAATAAAGAGCTTATAATTATATTAGAATGATAAAGTAGGAGAGGCTCAACTGTTTTAAAGGTACCATACCAAGAGATATCACAACAAATCCACTAAGTGTCAGTTATGCAGTTTTTAGCAACGCATAATAATGCAACACTATAACAATTGATGGATCATCCAAACATGTAGTGACAAATAAACACACCCCATTCAATATCTTCTGTTAACATTATTTGGAGTCAATGCCAGTGGACGGGTACAAAACAGTACATTTTGACATTGCTGACTTTTTGCAATAGATAGTGGCTTTCGTCAACATTTCTAGGTTTGTGCCGATCTGACAGGAGAGTATCAGTGTACAAACGATAATGTTAACACTTCTATCGAGATGGTATTATATGTACAACACCGTCATGTTGTATCCCCTTGTTTGTATTATTGTATTTACACTTTTATTTACACTGATGTATTGTTTTATTTTCACATCACCGCTATGTGGAAATTGACCTCATCTATTTATCTCTTTATTTTTGCATATGAAAATTGACCTCCGCTGATGTATCTGTTTATTTCCACATGTAGTAATTGACCTCCACCTATGTACCTCTTTATTTCCACAACACAGACATGTGGGAATTGATTTCCCCTCTACTTATGTATACTCTTGATACCTTTAGACAGGTGGTGATCTATGTTCTTAACTTTGGGTAATTGACACGTGGTTATTGATGACCCGACCTAGATGTGAAACTTCTTCAACTTCCATGAGGCTAGCTAATAACAAAACAATTTATCTCCAATGAGAGAGATCATATGTACATATTTCTAATTTGCAAATGAAAAGCGGGAAGGCTACATTTAATATGATATTTAAAATACAAAATAGTTCATTTTACTTAAGCATGTAACTTTATCGTGATTTGGTTATGAGTAACTAATACACAACAATATACTTTGAAACTCATACTGCTATGCCGAGACGTTCGAGCACCAATGACTCGCGTTTTGGAATGTGGACATATTGTAGACATATACATTTTCTTCAGCACTGCCCCCTGTCCTAATATAATAGAGGAATACCAAAAAGGGTAACGGTGGTGATGTTTTTGCACTTTATTTACTGTGCTCTTCGGTGCATGTTTTTGTTTCTGAGATATGTCATTTGTCTAATCTCGTCCTGCTCAATGTCTTGAATTAATTTAGATGGCTAGTACATATAGGAAAGCACACACAATTGGCAGAAATAAAGACGACCAATACTGACGGTGATATTAAAACTGTTTTATATTAAGTACATAACCTATTTTGCTTCTTGTAAATGTGTTTGAATAAAACCAAACCGCCCGAATATCGATTACAATAATCGGACGCATTTCTCCCATTAACGTATCCTTCAGGAATAGTTGAGCTGTTGAAGCATCTGTACATTGTATCATTTTTGAGTTTCTTGAATTCACTTAGATCCCGCCAAAACGGAGGCCCTTGCTCTTCGACTCGCTTCCAGAAGGTTCTATTGAAATGGTCGTAAAGAAGAAAATCTGCATGATTAAAAATACGAATTTTATCCAACAATTCAAGAGAAAGCTTCGGCTTTGGTTTTTTCCTTTGTTTTGGAAAGTGTATAGAACATCTTCTAAACCCCAGCACAGCTCTCTTGCCAGAATAATAACTGATTCCTCAAAGTATTCGTTAATGAGAACCAGGTCGAGTTCTTTATCCAATCGGCTGATAAATTCTTTAATCTGAGATTCATTTTGGAAATAATTTATTCCCAAACCAAGATCTTTCGACTGACTATTTCTACCATGGGGGGATTTTTCCCATCTGCTTCCATTTATATAATTTAGCAATTTGACTTCAGTTGTTTTACCGTGTGTATTCTTACCCAAATGAAAGAATAAAAATGCCGAAAGCAGTTGAGAGACGGGATTACGTATTATCGTTATATATTTTGTACCCGGGTTCATAAACGACTCAAATACTTCTCTATTGTGAACGACGTGAACAGCCGAGATGTTATAACCATGGAAACAGCAATCTCCCTCACCGAGAAGCGGCAAGAACATCTCTCTTGGACTGTCTTTGGTGACTTCCATGTACCGAATATGTCCGTTGCGAGGATTCGTCCTCCGGACAACAAACGACAAGTTCCGAATGAATCCGTATCTATTCATAATGGACTGTACGGTAGTACTACCGGTCTTGTGCGTCTTTATGTATACAACGTTCTCTTGACGTGTACAAGGGAAACGTAATTCAATAAGTAGGTCCTCATCATATAAAAAATGAGTTCATCTTGCTCTGGTGTTATGTCTATTGAGAGATAATACAATAAAGGGTACATTACATTATCAAATGTTTTGAGAGGTTCCTTAATACAATGCAAGTTTATCGCACTGGGGTCACCAATGATAGATAATGAATGGTAAGCGGTAAATGACATGACTTCTCCGGATGGTCCAGTGTATTTCGTGCCCAATGTAAAAGATAAAGAAGGCGGAGCTGAATCACGTGGCTAAATAGTAGACCTTTATCCAATTACATTAATTATTGAACATTAATTTTGTATCAAATTTGAGAAAACCACTGATAAATCGAAGAAAAGTAAGTGACGAAAATGGTGAACATTGTTTTCATTTTGCAGCCTGCTTTGGGGGAACATTGAAATTAAAGTTCGTCTGAATATGATCGCTACTTGTTTTTTATGGCAGTGTCTGTTAAAATACGCTTTAAATTTTGAAATGGCAGATTTCAGTTGTCTATATTGCTCTTAAGATATTACGTAATGAATATAATCAGGCTTCGTTCATTCAAAACTATAGTTACAAATTATGCATCATATCTTATTTTTTTTAATTAAATGCACTCATTGATACCAAAAGTGATGACCGTCTTTGACAATGTAATGATACTATGTAAACAACGATCATCACTTTTAGATGTAGGGTTATTTCATATAAGTTTTCCGTAGAAAATCTTGCTTGGTACTACTTAGATTTGGCTCATTTGTAGGCATTGGGAAGGTATATATTGTATACAAAATATGAGTGGGATTAACCGTTACACATTTTAACATCTACACACACTGGCTGTCAAATTAAAGATGACTGCTATTACCTTTTTCGTTTTTCGGTAAGATACGGCTAGGCCACTAGACAAAAATGTAAAATCTTCCACTTCTTAATAAACATGTTCTCCATAACTTTTAGATTCGCCTTTTTAATCTATGGTGGCAAACTATATGGATTACCGTGGCTATGTGTATTATATTAAATACATACACTGTAAATATCGATATACGCTCGATTGAGCAAAGAACATGAGGTACCTCCCTAAATGATGATTGTCTTTGATGATGATGATGCTTTGTTTTTGGGTACACAATTTTCCGCAACGAGTCAGGGAAATAGTTTCTCCTCGAAAGTGTGGAAAATATATGTCCGTTGCGGGATTATGGGACTATTATGGTGTTATAATTTTCGTATAGATCTATTGGTGGCGGTACAGGTGATTTTCCCAATGGAGCCAGTGGTTTTCTTACTGGGTTAACTCGACTTTGTGCCCATATTTCCTAAAAGTTTCTCTCCAGAAGCAATTGGTGAAAAATTGATATATTGACAATTTTGGGGGTGCACAAAAAGTGAAACATTCCGATAACAGGCATATCGTTAATGTAGTGAATGTTTTTATATTGTGATAAAACTGTTGGGTGTAAAAAACACTTTCTGAAAACTATACTTTTCGATCATATTAGGGTGCATTGTACCCACGGCATACCTCCCTGCATTTTGGGGTGCATTTGCACCCACAGCACCACCACTATGGATTTGCCACAGGAAATAATGAAATAATGTTTATAATGTATTACAAACTCATCAAGTACAAGTTATGCTAGATATCATCATTGGATGATGTTGATATGAATCTAAAACAATTATTGTTGGCATTGTTTATATAATCTACCCTCATTTTATTATATAATTTGTTAGACTATAGACTATAACATATCAACGCTAATGTTATGCTTACGATTATCTTTTAACATCCCAAAACTATTAACGAATAATTTTGTTGAATCACTTCCTTGATTTGATGCACGTGTGTTTTATTGTCTGTGTATTAATGAATCAAGAGAGAAACACGATGGATTACCTGTGAATAGAAGTGATATTTTTCGAGCCGTCCCAAGACTGAATGTATAACATGTGTACCGATTGGTCCTGTAGCATAATCAGTGGAACGGATAACATGACCACAGCCACCACAGAGAGAAGAAACGAGAAGCAGTTGGCCTCCTGTGGATGATGGGAGACAAGATCAGCTGAACTTTTTACACAGGCCTGTGCGTATATTTGATGTAGATCGATGAGAATGGCTAAAGTTATTTTAATATTGGAGAGCGATATCGTGAGCAGGCCTATGTAATTGTGTTATATAGTTATATTGTTATATCGAATTTGGTAATAATTAACAGTGAACCCTTCAAATCAAAGGTCAAACAACTTAATGGCCCTCTTCAAAGTATGGCGGTCTGTTTTCGATTCATCCTTACCGGACAGCAGGATATTTCAGAGGTTTCTCGTGTTCTATTTGCCGTCAAATATAACAATTATTAAATAAGATCTCGGGTTGTTATTTTAGACATGGCGAAGCCACGCAAGTATTTGTTATTGTGATATTTATTAGTTAGTCTGATTCGCGAGGCGTGGTTTAAAAACAAGTACCGATCACAGATATTGCTGGCCTTGTGGCTTTGGTGAATTAACGGCATCATATCTTAACTGTGGGAAGTATAGGGGATATATAACGCAAATACGCGACCAGCATGTAGTAGTACAATTGTATCGATTTGGGAGAATTCGGTCAAGTTGGTCACGATAATTGTGAGAAATTGAGAGGAATCTCGAATTTTATTTTAGGCCAGCCGTATATTTAATGAAATTTGCCTTTTTAATTTGAGTATGAAGGAACGAATTGTTGTTATTGACTGATATTTGTTTTAGTGCAGACTTTCGTGGGGTAAATATCATTTTGTTGTGAGACTACTATTTTTTGACAAATGCTCTTATATGAATATCACAAGATCAAAACGTATGCTTCACTTAACTATGAAAACAGTTGAGCAAAAAAGATGGGCACAAATTAACTTGACGGCGATTATATATAATTGAATTAATAATAATAACAATAATAATAATAATAATAATAATAATAATAATAATATAATAATAATAATAACAATACATAAATCGCCTCTGTGACAGTTTATATGTTGCTTACATTATGAATATGCATGAAGTTTGCATTGCTCGAAATATTTTAGGCTACATGCTGAGTAAGTTACTTTAAGGTGGTCAATTTCAGCCAACCATGACCAGTAACATTGTTAATTAAATAATTAAGTAATAATGCTCTATAATTTTGGTAAAATGAAAAGTGCTCAATCATGAATAAATTGAATCTTACCCAATAATTTATGGAAAATATTGCCCAACAGTTTAGGAAAGGCATGTGCTAAACTCAGATGGGTAAAAAGTGCTAAAACTGTTTCAGGTGCTGTGTTTCCAAAACCTTTGGCAATATTATTTCCCAATATTTGGCAACTTTTTCCTAAATATTTCTTAGAGTGTTAGCACCTCTGGAGAAAGTCATATTTTAGCGTTTAAATGTAATACCGCTGCAGAATATTGTTATTTTCCGAATGATTACGCATATTTACGAATAATTATATGGACGCATTTGGCAAGCAATCCTGAGGGACGTCTTTAAAATATAGTACGTATAAGATAATTGTATTTGTGGATGTAAGCTTTCCTTATTCAATGATATAATACCATGGTTAGTTTTTTAACCGGAGAAACCATGATTAACCATTATTATGTATGAAGAATAAAAACAAAAATACCTTCATTTGATGATCTTGATAAGATAAATCAAGTCTGTAGTGTTTGTTTTACTTGCTTCATTCATAGATTCGTTGGCATAACCTGTCCAGCTTAAGAAAGAGAGGATAAATATATTAATTGTTTTTTTAATAGCAGTATGTTAGGTATCGAGATTCTTTGTGTCGATAATAATAGTAGTAATAATACTACTGATAATAACGTTGATAGTAATAATGCGTTAGTTATAGTAATTATGATAGTGATTATAATCATGATAGTAATAATGATGTCAATGATTGTAATCAAGTTAATGATCATATACCGATAGTAACAATGATGTTACTGGTTGTAATAATAATAATAATAATAATAATAATAATAATAATAATAATAATAATAATAATAATAATAATATTACTACTAATAATAACAATAATGATGCAACGTTAGTGTAATACTATTTATCTTATACTGATATTAATATTAATAATATTAGTGATTATAATAACGATACTGATAGTAATATCAATATTAATTATGATGCCAGTGATGGTAATACTGAAAATGATATTGTACTGATAGAAATACCAATAACATTAGTGATTGTAATAATGATATTAATAACAATAATGGGAATGAAAATTATAATGTTAGAGATAGTAATGATACCGAGTCTGTGCGGATAGTAATAATGTTAGTTAATGTAATAATACTACTTAAATATATTATACTGATAGTAGTAAGGATAATTACAGTGATAATAATATTGATAATGGCATTATACTGATGGCAATAATAATGATGTTAGTGATAGTAATAATGATGATGATCTTATATTGATAGTAATAATGATAATGTTATTGGTAGTAACAATGATACTGATCGGAAACTTATAGTAGCAAAACTAATATTAGTGATAGTGTTCGAAATGTGTACATATACATTGACTGTGGTCTTTTTTGAGGGCAGGGTAGTCTTGTGTGACTATAGCCAATGATGTGCGCAGGATTTCAGAGGTGGAATTCACATTCTAAATCCCCTCCCCGACTGATATATTTAGAGGTCTCAAACAATTATGGAAAGACGCTTTGTGGGATATGAGTGATGGGGCTTGCCTCTCTTCTTCAACACATCTTTGCAGAATTACTACTTAGATACAAACAATGATACTACCTTTTCCACGAAAATAAATATATCCACTCCTATTGGTGTCATTAATGTTTGACGACCTTACTAGTTTGTTTTGGGGAGGGGGTTCTCACACTTTCACCAGATAAAAATCAATGATTGTCTTGAACGAAAGTCCCAAATATCCCAACAACGCCGTAACTTCCAAGGCGACAATACCAATTCATTTCTAATAAACCAGCGCAGAGGCGGGATGGTGTCGCTGTAAGCCTGAGGGTGGAGATTTATAAATTTGAGCTGAAATGTTGTTCTGAGCTATGTCTGTGGTTAACACAGAACATATGGGCGGCGTATAAGATGAGAGGGACACCACAACTTTCTTGAGAAGAAAATTAATTTTAAGGTCACGTATCTGAAAAAATTGTGCCATATATAACATACTAAACTGTGCTAGACAGGTAATACTTAATCTTTCTATTAAGAAAAAGCAATTGTAGTGTCCCAATATGTATTGGGGTTCAAAATCCACCTGGCTATGTCGAACACTGGTAATAATGGCACAATAATAGATCATAAATATTGATAAGATCATAAATAAGATATAACCATATATTTAAGATAATAACTCAGTTAAAACATTAAACAAATTAATTTTCAAATTCATAGCAAGTGTACATTATGACATTTTGCAAATAATTGTTGAATTGTTATAACTCAGTAAAAAGACATAAACAGAACAGAGCATTGGTGATAAAAAAGGCAACAGCCCCGTACAAAGTTTGCTATCAAAATTTGACGACTTGGGACATATTTTTGAAAGAGGAAATATAAATAAGATATATTCGAATATTGGAATATGATAACTTCACTACATATTGGAAAATTCCAAGTGCAATTATATTTATACCACCCGTCTCTCTCTCTCTCTCTCTCTCTCTCTCTCTCTCGCAAGTAATGTGAAGGTCACTCATTTTTGTGTACACATTATAATATAGTATTACATTGCACACAATTGCATTCCACATATAGAATGGACAGCTACGTTCACTGAAATGCACGCAGTACATTTAGACTTGTCCACGCATTTTCCGCTATGAATATTGCACCAAATCGACTAATTATAGGTGCTGAGCTAAAATGAATGAACTCAATTGAAAGTGATATAAGGAACCATTCCTAACAGGTGTTGATGCAAACTTTTTTTTATTTTCTGTACATCTGCAAAGTTATAGTACAGCATTGATTTTTTTCAAATGGCACAATGATCCTTTCTAGTATATATTTACCACAATCCATGAGAAACTTTTAAGCGTCAGTACAACAACATATAATATACTCAATATGAAGTATATTGGTCAACATTTGAGAGAGGCTAATCGTTTATATTGAATTTCAAGAAGGCCCTCTATGACCTTCAAAATGCTCGAAATTCCTCATTTCACCAATGCCCCTATGATCTGCACACTTTCATCAAAATTTCGACTGCATCATGCTGAAGATAAACGAATGAGAACATTTTAGAACTATGGACAGCCTCACGATCATACTAATTCAGAGGCCGTTATGGCATGTGTGTTAAAATGTGTTCAATTGTCAACATTTTAAAATAACAAATTATTAATTGATTAATTCAATTTTAACATAGTTTGAGTAATTTTCCTCAAAATGCTTAATTATTCAGTTTTTTTCAATTGAACAATTCAGCAATTCGCTGAAAATTCATAACGCTATAAACCAATAGCAAATGTTAGTCCGTCATAAACCACCTTTCCAGTATTTAAATCCAATACATTTAGTGACATACAGCATGTAACACTTATGCCCTTTTGGGCTGAAATTCAGACTGTATGAACGACTTTACTTTCCTTTTAAATTGATAGCCAGTGTGAACAGACTTGAGAGCAACTTGTCGAATTTGTATGTTTTTTTTTCTCAAATAAAATTAATAATTTTCAATATCCATCTCTCAACAAAGGAACAAGTTACATAGTTACACAAGCTATAGTTACACCAAATAATTTCCCTGCATTCTCTATAGTATTTTGGGTTTTTTTACTTGGTACTGACATTTAAATATTTGTTCGCTCGTTTTGTGTTTTGTGACAAAATCTGTAAGATATTAATTTTAATCGACTTCCATCATGTTATCAATACTATTTGTGTTGAACATAGCAAAATACCGACCAAGTTTAATAAACCATGCTTTCTGTAAACAGAAAAACACGTTTGACATTATTACTAATTTGATAAATGATATAATTTGGAAAATATATTATAAAGTAAATAATGTTCGTACCCAGTATAAAAATAGACTATGAATGTGCCTGTTCCAATATTGATTTAAAGAGGCGCAGTCGTCTCGTAAACAGTTGATCAAACTTGTTTGTTTCAGAGTTTTGTACGGTACGGTTATCTGACGTCACGTATATGGTCTTGTAATTATAAACAAGTCAACTTTATATTTTTCAATATTTTAAAATATTGTTTTTAATACTTGTCTTACTTACATATAAACTTACAATCGACACCGTTAATGTAAACCACATTGTTCGGCAACAAGACTTTCGACGAATAGGAAAATTCTAATTTCGAGACGACTACGCCTCTTTAATTTGCTTACGTATTTCCACGTACAGCTGATTTAATTGGATAGGCCTTATATTTGAAACGGACAAAGTATAAAAATAAAACGAAGTTGTAATACATTTGTCATCTAAAGTGAAGAAATATTGTATATTTCATGCCTTCTTTCCAGCGAAACAGCGGTTAAAGCAGTTACCTGTGTTTCATTAATAAAATATACAAACATACAGAGTGCGATTGTTATCAGATCCACCAAATCAGGGTTTCACTCAAAAATAACTACAGTCAATGTTAATTACAGTACCAACGCTATATCGCCAATGGGAGGGGTGATGATGGCTCGTTCCCTTATTAGCGTCAATTGTGCCTTGATTTTCCCTTGGCAATCATGCATGAAACAATTGTGTTCAGATATGTTGTATATTATACCATGTGGTTTGTGGTTGTATATATAATCCATAGTGTTAATATATGCATTCATCACACCGAACTCTTTAAACGGGACATACTAAATGTATCATGTTGAGATAACTTAAATAAGATTGTTGACATTATTATTAATATCACATCACCTTACCATGTTGACTTCTATAAAATAAAATAAATCGACATCTTTATTTGCATCGTATATTGAGATGAAATGTAGTGTTATGGTAATATACGGTCTAGCGATGCATCGCAAAGTTACATGACCTGCACCTTTGGTCAATATTTCTTTCAGATTCATTAAATCTTCATGGCTTAAATTTAGCTCAGTTTTCACAATTAAATGGACATCACAGAGAGGTTTACTTTCCATGTATATACATCTGACATCCAATCATTGTTTATGGTAGTGTGTGTCGTGTTAGTCAGAGTAACCATTACGGTTTAGGTCGTGTGACATTAGTTTGTATTTCGTGTACTGTAACTCTCTTCGTGTAGGGGGAAGAGTCACGGGACGACATAGTTCAGTCCAATTCACCTAGCTCACATGTCATCAAAAAATACACTTCCGACACATCATTTGAATCAATATGTAAATCGGTATAAAGCAAAAGTATAGCTATGTAAGCCAAGGGGGTCCTCATCCCCTTACATCATGGATACATTTTAGCGACAGACATGCAGATATCAGCTTTTTCCACACTTTCAGAAAATTATTGGATCCGCCCTTGATCATGTTTGTACTATCAACGGAGTAGCAACCCCTCCCTCACCTGCTGAAACGAGACGGTCACACATATAATTGTACGTTTATGTTTCGCTTATATACGGATATGATTGGCCACAGAGCACATACATGGTTAATTAATTCGAATATATGCCCGCATACATTCGCATTCAATCAGGATTCAACTTTATATGTTAATATCAAACAATATATATGCCGTCATATATTTCGAATAATAGTCGTATCAAGTAAGAGTATACATTAATAGTAATATCAAGTATCATAGTATAGGCCTATATTAATAGCCATATCAAGTATGAGTATGCATTTTCTATATTTTTTCTCACGGAGTAGTATATTTTGACTTAAATGTATGACTTGTAATAAAATGAGATACACTCTGCTACAATGGAACTATGAAGAATTTTGGAAACCCCATTAAAATTATTCAATGTTCACTGACACAAATCCATCATATTATCGAAAACATGTGTTATTATTACATATTAGTTAAAGCTGAATTGTATATCTAATTAATGTATACCAAAAGTGTTCAGAGATGCGAACATTACTCAATGTTTCAATGTAGTTAGTTTGTTTGCCGATAAAATTCCATAAAAGAACAGACAAATTGTCATGGTATAATGATAATGTAAAATAAGCTAAGTTGTTTTAACCGTGATGCCATGTTGGACTTTTCCGCGAGGCCTGTGTATGTGTAGATTAACTCCTATGCAGGATGGTGACGATTTATGTAATCACATTTCTAGTTTCAATTCGATATCCTAACAAAGCATGTTGATATCCTATATATAGACTAGTCAATCTCATACTCAAAAATATCAACATGGTGAGATCCAATATCTTAACATTATGTCATGTCTACTGATTGCATGGCACAAAGAGAACTTGTGCTATGATCTACAGCAATTTATGTATTTCTTACCTAATAGCCCTCGTCAAATAAACCGCATAGTAGAGGTTTCCCAAATAATTTCCAACACGTCAATTGTCTGACAGTGCAGTTAACTGAATATAAAAACATACACTGTTAACGCGTGGCATAGCTCCACCACCACGTCAGTACACGTTGAAGTGTCAAAACATGTGTATGTACGTATTGTGATAAAAATAATGTATTGGAAATATTTTTACGAAGTATTCAATATTCGAGTTCCTTGACTAATTTCATGAGGTTTATCGTCCGTTTGGGCACTTTCTTCACACCAATAACTCTGAACTTACCTCCAATTAGTTAATCCTCTTCGTATTGCAGTTTGCATTTTCAATAATTATAAATCGGGAACTCTATCAGGAGTTCAATATACTTATTTTCATTGTACATATTGTGAATTGAAGTAAACTGTATACTTTGTGTATGCTGTGGAAAATGGTAAGTATTTGATGTATAAAATCACTTTAAATATTTGTTTGAGATTGATCGGTCCGTAAAGCTTTGTGTTCTTACATTCAGTTAGTGTACTCGGTGACACATTCCATCACGTTGGGATACAGTCCGTTGAAATCTTCAAAATGCGTGTGGACAAATCTTAAGCATATTGGGGATATTTCCTAATAATTCCCACGGTTGATACACGATCATCCGACTGACGACGTATTCGCTTCCATAGAAACTGCTTTCCTCAAGGCTCGACTTATATTAAAGTTTCTACCATCAATTAGTTTCTTGATTTATTTTAGCCTAAACTTTCCTCATGGCATATGCGTAATAAAACTTCCTAAATCTCTCCCCGAATTCTGGTGTTTTTCTAACAAAGTATTGTGACTGCGATCGCAACGTTTAGTCATGTAGATATTCCAACAATATAATGAGTACTGCACCAGGGAGGGTATCAATTTTGAAATCAACATGGCCGACTGAGGAAGAACTAAGGTACCTTTAAATCGCCTAAAACCTGCATAACTACTGATGTACCCCAATAAGGACCTTTGTTTTTCATTCTGTATATAAATGATCTTCATAAATTCCTTTACGCTATATGCGGATTATACCAGTAACATTTACAATGGATACGACATAAACACCATGCTCTCTGCTGAAAATAATACAGAATTGCCGAATATTGTCAATGTGTAAAAAACTGTTTCCGTCATTTGTCATCATCATCATCAGAAATATGTTAGCTTACTCAATTTGAGGTATTTCTATTGGATTTTCTTTTGTACCCTTTTCAAACAGCACAAAATGAATTGGTGTTCTATTTCCTGGATACCATATATTGATTGTATTTGTAATAAGCCGCTAAGTCTACTTGTATTCTTCACATGATCAAGACTTATATAACAAAACCTTCTCTGTTTATAATACTCATGCTACTCCCATATTTTTCATAATGGTGTTCTGGGGGATTTAAGTTCCCCACTCACGTTAAATCGCATACATTTATTACAGAAACGTGCTTTGAGAATAATATATAATAAAACAAATTATATAACCTAGTCAGTAGCCACCGCTTCCTAAATTTGACTGGTCCAAACATTTGGCCTTATCTTCCTGTAATTCACGATTATTTAATATTGTCCTGTTACCGATTTGTTTTGTGTTGTTTCATGTGTTAGTCTAGTTAATGTATGTGCTTGTGTATTAGTTAACGTAGTTGGTAATTGTGTAAGTGTTGCTGTAG
>WXZC020000199.1:0-14407 GCA_011317855.2 Paelopatides confundens
TGTTCTACTTTTGCTTTAAATACTGAAGCGATCAATTGTACAATCTCATGTAATCCCTCTGTTCGTGTGATGTTTCGGTAGAATCCCAATCAAACTTCAACCTAGGTCTTGTTTAATTTTAGTATTATCTTTTGTTTGCTCCCCAAACTGTGTGCAACCAAGTATTAGCGAATAAATTTCAACCTGTGATTTTTGTAGTGTAACTTACAATATACAATTTGTGGGCTTAACAAAGGCACCTGTCAAAATAAAGCATTGGATTTGTATAAATTGTAGAACCTTACATGTAACTCTGAAATCCACCACCGATCGACTTCTTTCGGCTCTCAGTAAAATTGATGAACTTAATCAGGAATTAGAGCACAATATGTATCGATATTAATTCAAACGAGCTTCTTAGTGCAAAATTGTACGCTGATGTAGCAGCCCACATACAAGGACACCATGACAATGGCAGTAGATAAACCTTTGGAAAACCTGATAACAGGGGACTCCATGGTCAGAGACATCGACGATTATACTTTCGAAAATACTGATATTATTTCTAAAAGAGGGGCAACCGTGGACATGATATATGAAGAAAATAGCAACCACAATATATCGGCTTATAAGAATGTGATAATCTACCTTCGTACAAATGACGGTTGCCTGTGAATCCGGCAATGATGTAATTCTAGAAACCTTTGAGACCATGGTGACAAACATTCAATTACAAAGCCCACGACATGCGTTGACGATATGTGGCCCATGCCCCCGTCGAGATGAACACTGTATAAGCTTGGACAAACTAGACAATCAGTTGATCGAGCTAATGCTGAAGTTGTACTGCTGGTAGTCCAAAATGTAACGTCGTTTAAGTATGCCGACAGTAGTATTGACCACAGTCTGTACTCAGACGATGTCCACCTCAATAGAAAAGGAAGCAATCGATTAACCGAACGTCTTACCGGCATCATAACACGCACCGTGCCTCTATTCAAACTACCCCCGAACCTGCCCACCAGTCACAGTATGTTAATGACAGACCGTACTCCAGACCTACGAATTTCTGCCATCGATATCAACTTATAACGTCCTATCCATGGCCACCAAAACGAGCGCCCTCGTTGTCAAGAACCTCGACCTTGCTACCAAGAATCTGAACCTCATCCCCGATATCAAGAAACCAGACACTAAATTCGACGAAGGGACGACCAATACCCAACGAACTTCCAAAGGGGTTGTTATAATATTGGCGAACTAAACCACACTACCACTGGCTGTAGGCACGACGTACCATTTATATGCAAACACAGAGGACACAAAAACACTACTATGACATTGGCCAAGAGGAGAGGGTCGATATATCATATTCCCAAGCCAACGGTAATATGCCAGAAAAAGTAATTAAATCTAACAGGACTAAGACGAATAGACTGATAGGGGTCTCTGTGTTGGTTTTATAAATATACAACACCTCTTTCCAAAAATGGACCGAATTGGAACACTTCTCACTTACGGGAACAGAAATGTCAACATTTTTGGTATTACTGAAATTTAAAGTGAAAATTAATGTGATCATGAAATTAGCATACCAGGATATAAAGTTGTTCGTAAGGATAGAGTAGGGATTGGTGGGTGGTCTTGTTGTATATGTCGATGACGAAAGTATGAAATCGATAGTATTGAAGTAATCTGGTTAGAAATTAAGCTTGCATATAAGAGTGGATCAATTCATTCCACGATTTGCTTATTGTACAGTACCATATAGTTCTTGCCAAGATATAGTACTTATATGCTTTTAAATAAACCAGCAAAATATGTAAAAATATAGTGTGTCAGTTTAACCTAAAACAAATGGTTACACTTCCAACTAGAGTAACCGATTATACATCAACTTGATCATATGTATACGAGGAACGAAAAGATGATACATAATGTAGATGTTCCGATAATCAGGATGAGTGATCATTATCCCGTCTACTTTACCTGGAAATATAACAGCAAAAAATATATATAACGTACAGAGATATAAGACAAATTAACAAAGTATCATTTTTGTAAGATTTGAACAAGTGTAATTGGGAAAGACTGATTAATAAAAATGGTCTTGATACATCCCTGATACAGCATTCACCAAATGGGAATACTTACAATTGTAAATAACTACGCCGCCAAAAATAGTTATCGTAAATGATGAAATTAAGACAGCTATTAGACATCGGGATAACGTGAAAACTAAAGAAAGTAATATATATCGTTACTGGAGAAACAGAACAACTGCTTTTATTCGACAAGCTAAGCGAGATTATTTTCATAATGTACAATCTAATGACACTGCACAACAATTTCGTGGAATTAGCTCATTGTAAATTGATGGTATCGATATTACTGACGGAACGGCCATTGCCAATGCTTTTAATTCATTTCACCTCATTATCAAATAAGTACATACTAACACATAATACACACATTAGAGATGAAAGTATCGAATTGTTGAAATTACATGTATCATATAAGTTACCGGCTGATAGATGTTACTGTATACCAGAAGTTACCAACGATTTTGTGTTGAAGTATCTAAGTAGTCTGATACCACAAAGGCAACTGGTACAGACGAGATTAGCGGATACATTCTTAAAATGAGCGCATCGAATATTACGTCGAGCCTTAGTCATATAATTAATTTTAGCATCGAGCACAATATGTTTCCTTCCAAATGGAAAATGGCGAAAGTTATACCCATTCACAAAAGCGGCTCCAATTCCAATGTAAACAATTATAGGCCAATGTCTGTGTTGTAAGTTGTCTCTAAAATATTAGAGAAACATAGTACACAAAACATTGTATGATTATATGGAAAGGTTTCAACTGTTGAGAATAGCACAGTCTGGTTTTAGAGCAAAATACTCATGCGAAACAGCACTATTAAAACTAATGGAAGAAAGGTTACAAAAATTGACGATGGAAATATGATAGGATCAATATTCCTAGACTTACGGAAAGGATTTGATCTTGTAAATCATGAACATTATTTAAAAAACTATGTATATACCACAAAGTTCTAGACAGTCACTTCAATGGTTCGAATCGTATTAGGGACGCAATGTGTATAAATCAATGGAGCTCAGTCGGATCCCATGCAAGTAGTATGCGGTGTTTCTTATGGATCGATTATTGGTCCACTATTGTTTCTTATTTACATTAATGATTTTGATTTATATATCTCACACTGTTATGCTGATATATATGCTGACGATACTACTTTTGATGTTTCGGGTAAGACCATAGAGGAACTTTCCATTAAACTTATTGTTGATTCAAATAATATTTATAAATGATGTTGCGAAAATAAAATAATTATTAATACCGAAAAAGAATATGCTAATGTATTCAAAACAAAAGCAACTTACTCTATCTAACGACGACATAATACATGTATACATATGATGTCAACAGCTTGAGAATACTAAACTTGAGAAACTATCTGAATTGATTTAAACCTAGTGTGGCATGACCAATTCAATTACGTGTGTAAGAGTGTAAGTTCGAGATTAGCTCTTTTAAGAAGAATTAAGCCAATATTCCCACTAGTGTTTTATATTTTAATGAGTACATATTACCTTACAGTGTTTAATGTAATCTTATATTGGGTTCGTGTTCACAAGGAAAAAGTGACAAAATTGAAAAACTATTCTCAATGCTTCTGATGAAGAAAGATCAATTCATCTTTTCAAAAAACTATAGTGGAAATCATTTGACCAACAATTCAAATGTAAACAGATATGCATGGTTTATACATCAGTGAGTGGCCCAGTCCCAGATAATATGGAAGACATGTTTCAATACACAAGTACTAAAGTTATACGCTAAATTAGGAAAACTGTTGGGTTTGGACAAAAACTAAATTATGGGGGCTAATGAGATTCAAATGAAAATGTAAAAGCAGTTTTAAACAGGGAATTTAATTCCCTACAATATGACGAAAGAATAAAATTAATTACTGATTTCGTTAATCAGCTAAATTGTAATTGCTTCCCCTTATTTTCAGGCAAAAATTAGTAAACAATTACCTTATTTTGGGTTATTTTACATTTTTTTCTTGAAAAAAATATTTTGTCCTACTCAATAAGCCTTGTGCATATGGTAATGTTTTGATATGTATGATAATGATATTAGATACATTATGCAACATAAAACAGGTTTATGCAAATTAGCATGTTTTTGGCCGGCCATACCGTTTTTGGACCCACAAAAAAACCAGTACACGTCACCCGTACGGTATGATGTCTCTTCTTCCAAAGAAGACTAATTAGACGTTTATCAAGTTACATCTGTTTAAAATTGCTTACTTCAAAATTAGATGCATACATTCCCTGCCAAATTAAGGGATACACTCAAGTAGAGTATTACTGAAAACACTGCAGTTGGTCCAAGTTTTCCATCACAAACAGTAGTGTATACTAGATCATAGTACATTCCTACTAGCATGGTAAGTAATTTTGTTACTCATTGTTACACCTAATCCAATTATTACAATGGGAATATGTTGTAAGCACAAATGCAGAAAAGTACTAATTTGGAGCTTGGTTCGTGGTGCATTGTGTGCTGTACTGCATATAGGTTTAGGCTATACCTATACAATTTACAATTACACTATGTTACATAGGATTATGCATATAGGGGTACATTATATACACAGACTCTACTGGTACTACTGACAGGGTATATTAATTCGTATGCATCAATTGAGCTCGGTAATGTCAGTTTGGTTTACAACAGGAATCTCATGTGGGTGTTGAAAGACTCCAAGAGGGAAATTGATTATGGACTGATGAAATGATGAAGCAAATGTTTAAGGGAATACACGGCAACGGGTCAATTAGAGGGCATCATTCAGTTAGGCAAGACAAATTATTTTATTATACATGACCACGTCCAAAGAGGTCCACTATGGCGGGCCAGCGTTAACAAATCACGGGGAATCGACATATGCCAAGTTAAGTCGGTATATCTTCTTCTTCGGTTTTACGTCCGTTTCCCCATTATACGGGGTTAGACGTTCGATGATCTGGTGTGATCACCATTTTGTCATGTTGTATATGTCAGTTCAAATCGACTTACACCAGTTTAAATCGACATGTCAATTTAAATCGACTTATATCAATTTAAATATACTTCTTCCAGTTTATAATCGACTTCTAATTTTATGATTGTATTATTTTTCTATTGTATTGTAGCATATATACTGTATGACACCCATTTTCAGATATGTGACCTTAATATTCTTTTTTTTGTCAGAAGGGAATGGTTTCCCCTTACATTCATACATACAAGATCCATTTTAGCCACATACACAGGTCAGAACCAAATTTTTCATCTTAGATTGATAGTCCTCGGAGATCAAATCCTGCCTCTGCGCCGCTTTGCCATAAAGGAATCGCATTGTCATTCTGGAAGCCTATGGTGTATCCCATGAAGTGATTTATAAGACTGTGATACAATTGTTGCAATTATTTTTACATCCCCATATAATACGCATTCCTCCTCTGAAAAAAATCTCCCCCAGTAGAAAATCCTGATACATCGTACTGAACCTCCCCCTTCTACATCCCATCCCACACTGACAAAATCCTGGATATGTGCGGCAGTTTATCACACTTGCTATGATTGCTAATTATATTTTTATGTTCAGAATATGTCTAGCCTACATACATATGCCATGCGACTTGAGTAATCTTGCTAGAATTCTGTAGAAATATAATTACTCACAAAAAAAGATATCACCTAATTAAGACTTGGGACTATAAAGTAAACAATATAAGCCTATGGATTTTGATTGCTTGATTAATTCTCAGTGACATGTGTTGTATGATCAACACAAATAGCTCACTTTGATGCATACACATACACAGTACAAAACACCATTACTCATTTACGGTAAACTATGCCTACACTATATTCACAGGCCTAGCCTAGGCTAAGTGCAGTATGCCTGAAGTGAATACATCACGAACAGTATCACTTCTTTCTACATTTGTAGTTACAACATTTAGGTTATTCCCATTGTAATAATTAGATTACCAATATAGAGTACCAATATAAATATACTGTACTTACCATGCTTGTTGGAAGTCTCATACTCAGTTTGTTTGGTGGAAACTTGGATTCTTCCATGCATGTGCTTCAACAATGTGTAATGCATATGTAGGCATATATGTACACATAACACAGTACAGCTGTGTAATGCATATGTATGCATATATGTACACAGAACACAGTTCAGCTGTACACTCTAATTTTGAGCCATATATATGGATGCCAATTAACCAATCAGAGACGAGCATTATTTAATATTTCCCACACAACTAGACAATCTTACCGGATTGTATTAATATTATGTGGGTTTTTTGTATTCATTCAAATCCTGTAGGAATTTAAAAAACCCATAGGATTTCAGAAATATCCTATGGGTTTTTTGTATTCATTAAAATCCTTTAGGAATTAAAAAAAACCCATAGGATTTCAGAAATATCCAATGGGAATTTTAGAACACCCACATCTTTCCCACATAATGTTATGGGATTTCCAAAATTCCTCTAGGATTAATGCAAAATCCTGTAGGATTTAAAAGAAACCCATAGGATTTCAGAAAATTCCTATAGGAATTTTAAAATACCCACATCATAATATTTCATATCCCACATGATTTTATGGGATTTTCTAATATCATATAGGATATTTTAAATTTCCTATGGGAATTGGACAGTTTCCTATATGATTCATGTGGACTTTTTTTGTAAGGGCCATACCAACGCTATGCATTATTTTATGATCACTGAATAATTCCTTTCTCTTGGTAATACATTTTTACTTGCAAATGCCACAGTGAGTTTGTACCCGTCAACCCCTTGCCACTATACCTTTCTCGGAACCATCCGTCCGCAGTATGTACGCAGTGCTTTGCAATCTGGTAAACACATTATGTAACACTTCCATATGTTGAGCAAAGTCCTTAGTATATCATCAATATAATTGATCCCATGATCAATTCCCTTTAATAGTGTCAGGGGCGCCGGAAGGAGTTTCATATTGGTGGGGCACAACTGATCGCCGTCCTGGGGGAGGAGTTTGATGGGAGGGGGTGTCCTACTCCACTTTGAGAATTGTTTGAATAATTAAGGGTCCTTAGATGCAATCTGGTGCTATATTCTGTAATTTTTGAAGTAAATTTATGTTCAAGAATTTTCTTTTTTTTAGTTTAGTAATTATCCCTGATTATCTGAGGGAACAACAAAGGTGTTTTCCCCTTGAAAAGTATACTTCAGCCCCATCTCTCACATTTTCGATTGGTGCAGACCCCCCCCCCCCATCCCCCGCTTCCTACAGCAATGGTCTGCGGACCCTACCCCAGTGATTGTTTGGGAAATGGGTGCCATGGAACGCAAATTGCCGGCTTTTGGCACTTAAAAATCGTTGATTAATAATGTGCATTTTGTTAAGAAAACCATCGCTTTATATAACATATTGTAAGACTGGCAATTTGTATAGACTGACATTGACCTATTGACATCAGCTGACGTGAATCAAGATAATTTACTGAATTATACTGAATTATAATTGTGACTTAATATAGTAACTCTATAATGTATTGGAACTTGAACATGAGGCTCAAATCAATTTGACATAGACACTAAAACCGCATAATGTCGTTTTAACTAAATCTGACAAATGTTGACATTCTTGAGTCATTTGCTAAATTCGTTTGCAATTTGAACAATATCCATTTTGTCTAATTTGTCTTTATGAACATTGCCAATGAGAGTGAAAAAGCGTGGGACCCCGTTGACTTTCAACGTTATGTGATTTACACGAATAATTCAGTGCGTATTGTATAGGGCAATGCGACGAATGTTTTTGTAATGGTGAAGTTTGTCGCAATCTAAATCAAGGGAGGGCCTGATTTAGAAAGCGGGCGATGTAACCTTTGGTCGTTCGATGCGGAGTTCGATGGTAAGGAAGCTTAACAAAAAACTTTGATCGACCAAATTATTGGTGGGGAACGTGGCCCACCTGCCCCACCCGTTCCAGCGCCCTTGAGTGTACGCATCATTGTAGTAAACGCAGCAGGCGCGTTTTCCATGAGAAACGGTAACACTGTGAATTGACACATGCCTTCCGTTGTTACGAATGCAGTGTTTTCCCTATCGTGCTCTGCAACTGGTATCTGCCAATATCATTTGGTTAGAGCGGTCTTACTAAAACTTCAGATATACGTGACATTAAATCTACAATATTAGGAATAGGTTCTGGGTCAACAACTGTTATCAAGTTGAGCCGTATATAGTCCACAAAAAAATATATTTGTATTATTCTTCTTGCGTACCATAACTATGTGAGACGCATATTTTGATATTGACTAGCTGTTCAACAACGCCCATGTGCAGCATGCTCTCCAGTTCATTTTCACAGACTCTCGCATAGCGTGGGGTACAGGGTATGGTTTTGACCATATGCCATCATTGGTCGTTAACGTTATCGTATACTCTATCAGATTCGTTTTACCTGGTAAATATGTTAAAACTCCAGAATACCCATTTAATAACGCCTCTACTTTCACAATTTCTGTTTTTCTTAAGTTCGTCCTAATATATACATCAGTAACAGTTTCCTTTCGTTCCAAAGGAATTTGAATAATCTCTTATTCAAGCTCGTTATCATACTCTACAATATTGCTACCTAAACACAGGGAGACATGCCCCAGCAGAAGCAACTTCAATATTTTGCTCTTTGCTCAGTCTAGACATATACTTCTTCAACATATTTGCATGATACACCTTTATCTTGCCGCCTTTAGTAGCGACATTATACTCATGCTTCCCTATCATCCTTCTTGAACTTTCTGTCCTTAGTTATACTATCATAATAACATATGGCGTAAGTCAACCACATATTCATAAGTAGTTTTAACCTCTTCATCATACCCACAATGCATGTAGGATTGCAAAAGGACCTCGCACTGTCCTTCCATCAATCGATTCGAATGGAGAGTAAACTAAACTACTCTGTGGAACCTCACGATAAGCAAATAATAAAGCGGGCAAATATCGATCCCATTCATTCGGACTCTCTGCGCATATCCGCCTTAACGTTTTCTTTAGCGTGCCATTGAAGGACTCTACCAATACATTACATATTGGATGATACAGCGTGATATCGCATGGACAACAGGCGGCCTACTTCTTTCGTTACATCCGAAGAGATCTGTGTTCCAAGATCACTAAGAACTTCTTGCGGTACGCCTATTCTTGAAAACACTTCTACAAGCGCTTCGACCGCTCTTTCTGATTATATGCGCGGGAGCGCCACGGTGTCTGGGTAGCGCGGCAAAATATACTATGGTGAGAATATATCGGTTTCCGCGATCGGTAACTGGAGACATTGGTCCCACCAGATCTACTGCTATTCTTCTAAACGGTGTATATATTAATGGCATCTTGCCAAGAGGCATTATGGCAACCTTTCCTTTAGGGAAAGTACGTTGTCATATATCACATGATGCGCAATATCGCTTCACATCTGCTTGCACGCCAACAAAAATATGTTTGTATTCTATCAATGGTTTTCCTGGTACCAAGATGACCAGACATGAGTACATCATGGGCCATACTTAAAATTTGATCCCGAAATTTCAGAGGAACCACCAATTGTCTAACGATTTTCCCACACGCATGCTTTGGTGAACTAAATTCTCTCATCAACAAATCATCAACTTTCAAAAATGTTACTTCATTCTCTCTCCATGTGATCCTAGTCTTCCCATGGTCATCTAATATGCTAACTTTATTTAGTGTCACATCATCCTGTTGCTCCTTCATTAGGGTAGACTTGCTAGCAATACCCCAAAATCATCAGCAGGTACAAGTGTATCACATACAGGAAGTTCCCATAAAGGATCGGGACCATGCTCCCGTACCCCGAGTATATTACCCAAAACTAAATCACATATTGGTTTACGCATACATAACGCTTCAACACTGCTACAGGAAAAGGGTGAATTTAGTGATGCGTGCAACCGAAAATTCACGAATTATGCCATCCATCAGCACACCTCTCCTAGTGTACCCACACAATTGTTATGGGTGTACAAGCGCTTCATTGACTACCACCGCACTACATCCAGTGTCCCACAAGACGTCGATGATACCGTTGCCTGTGGTTTCCTTTACCACCGGTATCTCGTGACTGCACGCAATGTTTACATTGTCCCTCTTACCCGGCAAACAATTACAATGAGTTACTTGGACACAATCACCTAACGATGAGGCCTTAGTGTATTCTATGATCTGCTCACCTCCTAATCCACCTAATATATCGTTACATGGGACACTATGAAATTTATGATCACAATATTTCGCCATGTGACTTTTGCTACCACAGACAAAACATCCTCAATATCTACTATACCCACGATTTAAATGGCTTCTTTAATTACGATTAACGTAATTACCACCTTCATTAGTTAAACGATCGTTATACCTCCTTTGCCATAATTTCTTCTCCATTGATTCTCAGTATAGTTGTTTAGCCAGTAAGCCATTCTGCAATCTGCGCATATGTTTCATCGCTTCCATTCTTGCTTTTTTTAAAGTTGTCGCTATACCCATTTTCTGTTAATTGATAGTCACGAATTAGGGCAGTCTTTAACTGTTTGAAGTCTCCCGCTTGTGCAACAGGTAAACGTGAATATATCTCTTACGCCAGACCAGTTAACAACACACTAAGAGAATGCCCAATTTGCCGTTAGCCATCTTGAAGCTGTAGCAAACCTTTCAAACCTTGCTATATATGCATATAATCATCACTTTCGTCTCTAAACTGAGGTAGATATGGTAAATTTATAGATTTATGAGTACTATTTTCAGCACCATCCGAACTAGATGTTGTGCCCATATATGTCAACTAAGTTTAACGGATCAAGTCCCGTCAGTCGCTCGTTTGTTTTATTAGGAATATTCCATTCTTCATTAGGTAACCCCTAGAGTATTTGTCGTTAGGGTTAGGGTTTAGGGTTATGGGTTATGGGTTATGGGTTATGGGTTATGGGTTATGGGTTAGGGTTAGGGTTAGTGTTAGGGGTTAGGGTTGGTCTAACCCTAACCCTAACCCGACAAGTTACCTAATTAAGAATGGAATATTCCAAATAAAACAAACCGGCGACAGTTTAACTCTAGTTATTTCAATTCTATTTGATGGGTACGTTATTTTTCACGCTCTTCGCGCTCTTCTTTTTTTCGTTACGTTCCGTACACCTATCTTCGCGTTCTATTTCCTGCTCTTCGAGTACAAATTTTGTCAGTGCCTCTCCTGCTAAGCCCAACTCCCTTCCTATTTCTAAGCAACGCTCTAAACTAGCCATTTCACTACTGAGTACACAGCCTTAATAATACTAAAGTACTTTATACACAATATTTGGTTTATGCACCCCAACACCATGTAAGTTTCCTTTTGTTTTAACGGGAAAGATATTTTTCGGCTAAGCCCCCAATGTCACAAGGTCATCCTTCGGGTGAACTTTGATTAGTTAGTCTTGCATGGAATTTGGTTCACAAACACGCAAAATACGAGCAACACCATAAAGTGGCACAATTAAGAGACTACATGTATTACTACTAGCATACAGAATATGTGAGCTCTTACAATATTCATTTCATGAGCGATAATATGTAACCCATATACGTGTTGAACCTAGGCATTACTCCAATGACCCCCAGTTTTGACGTCGTATATTCCACAGTGCAAGCGGACTCAAATATCACCCAAGACTTCGCAAGTCAATTAATTAAGTTAGGGTTTCGCAAACGTCTGAATTTGATATTGTTACGTCAAATGGTTTCACAAACTGCTAAACACCCACAGTTGGCATATCGGCTACGGCTGACTGCCCTCGTTAGTAGCCACGTCTCTCGGTTAGGCCCATCTCAGCAAAAGGTAAACCCCAAATTAGAACTATTGCAAATACAATCCAAGTCTTGACTAATTGCAGTATTTTAATCGGCATTACCATATAAATGAAGCACCATCCCCTTTCAGCCACAATATCATAAAAGAGTCAACATACATGTTAGGACCTCGCCGCACAACCTGTTCTCCATATAAGAACATTTACGAACTCAAAACAGCACAATTACATCGATAACACATGAAAATAAATGTTGGCCATCTCATAGAAGAATTAAGACTCGTTCATAACGAAATACTACAATGGTGTGTCAAAAGACACCTGGATATTTCCTCCTCAACGAGACGTCCTTTCTACATTGTTTTCGCGTGAATCCCACATGCATACAGCATAATGCGGTACGAATGGATGCATCCGAAATGGTGAAATTGTTATACAAATCACAGGAATGTATGTAGAAGCTGAAACTGCATCCAGCGACTGTCACGGTACTTACTACATTAACGAATACGTTGATATACCTCATAAGTTTCGAATGAATACTCTGACAGGTAGCATCATTTTGATTATAAGCGTCCTTATTTCCGCATAGAAAAATCTCAAAGGGGAGGGGTTATACACAACCCCACAATGTTCACGACCGCTAATAAATCCAATTTTGACCCTAGCCATAAACCATCAATCTTTTTTTCAAGAAGACCTCCCACCATACATGTTGTTCGAATTTACCACAACCCGTTTGGGAGCTCATATTAATGTATACACATCTGTTCTAGGCTAGTCCGAGAACATACTTATAATACTAGGAAAGGTAGTACGTTAATATAACACAATACCAATTAATACATTGAGTATAACATTAACGTTAGTATACAAATCTGAAACATCTTCAATGATTAGGTTAGGTTATCCCTAATTTAAATTACTGTTTTAATACCTAGCCCTTCGACAACGCCATTCTTTACATGTAATTTGCATTGTTTATAAACATAAATCTCACTGCCATATTGACAAACATATCCTCAGGATCATAATTCATGATACCCTGATACGGTGGTCCAGTATCGTACTGATAATGTAACTTTCACGGTATTTGAAATCAAGCTAGGTGTGCAAACAATATAACATATATGCAAATTTAAATTGTTCGCGATATACTTACTATCTTGTTAACCTCCATGGAATATGTAAACTAACGCTGTTGTGGCTCAAACTTGTTTCGAAGGTATTGGTAACTGGTAACTGTCAATCCAGCTCGATAGTGAAAATCCTCTCATTTCAAAGAGTGCATCACTCCATTTGAGTGGAATTTTCACTCTTTTATTTTTAGAGTGTGTATTAATGGTATAAGGTGATTTGAATGTGTTTCTCTTTTGAGTGGTTAAATGTAGTTTATGTTCATTTATATAACTTAAATTAAGGCTTTCAAAAATCAATTTAGCGCACTGGTATTAGGCAGTGGGTCCGTAGGCCAAAAATGTGCTTAGTTGTCAACTTTTGTGCTACACTTTTAACCTTTTAACGCAAATTGATACATATATGTATCAATTTATTTATGGTGAGATCTTGAAGTAGGAATATATATCATATCTGTCTTTCGAATATGTTGTTCAAAACAAATTTCTCATTCATATGACACCTTCTTTTTTGGGGGGGGGGGACATCATGAAAACATTTCGAGGCGTGTGCTCAAAAAGTTGTTTAGATTTGAAAATAGGTCCATTTTCGGGTTTTTTTATGCCAGATATTCGAAAAAATATTGTCAAAATATGTGGACCTTATACAGTTTGACAGTATTTCAAGATATCAAAGCAGGGCTATTCAGAGTCTAAATGCTATATATTCTTGGGATAGTACATTTTTAAAGCAAAAATACGTTTTTTTACCTTTTGATCTCAATTTGAAAATTCGCAACTTCTAAAAACTGTCTAAAAACATATCAATCCGAAATTTAGCAATAGCGCCCTTACTACAATATAATCTCTATTGAACGTCGGTTATAATTTGTTGCTGATTCAAATTCAACTTATTGAATTCTGCCATGGATGTCTACACAGGGAAGGTAAATGACAGTGGTAAGTTTAGTATGATAATTATAATCGATTATTTGCAACACATCTTGATTTATGGGCATAAACATAGTAACACAATATTAAAGAGTGGGTTTTAAATGTTTTTAGTGTCAAATTAGCACAGATCTCTTCAATTTTTCAGAAGACCGTAAAAATCAGGCATCGCCAGAGAAAAGCTAGGCTAGCGTTGTAGGTACGGGGATAAGATAAATGTTTTAGAACATTTTCAAATATTTGCAATAGCGTAATATTGGGATGGGTGGTACGTGGGTTGATTTGGGCTATATACATGTGTTGGTTGCGCCGGCATGAGCTCCGGTTGATTGCGTTTCAGCAGTATAGAAAAGACACGTCGGACTCATAAAATAGTTTAAAGTCACCATTTATTTAGCTT
>WXZC020000200.1:0-14355 GCA_011317855.2 Paelopatides confundens
AACAGGAATTAAATATCCCTTGAATTATAATTTAGCATACAGTTCTGTTTCGTATATGCGTACTATAGTACACACACACTCTTCAGTGCATTTTTTAAATAATGCCAACGTTAGAGTACCCATTTGGGATCATACAAGTTTGTTGCACTTGAGAAACCTGTGGATGCTGATTCCATTGCCAGAAATGTAGATACATCCCCTACTCGTGGCATTTTAATTGAAAAGGGTGGCCGTATTCGAAATAGTAAAATTTTAAAATGTATCTTATGTGTAATCACCAACTATTAGTTAGTACCACACAGGCTCTATACAAACTCATGTCTACAGTCGAATTGGGGGCCCCAATGACGTCATTAGATCAGGTGACTGAAAGAAGATTTTTCAAAAGTTGTAAAATGTGCATATTTTTCGGGGGGTCTTTTATCACAGTATTCGAAACAAAATTTCATAAAAAGTCACGAAAATATATATCAACATAAGTATGGCACCACCACTTTAAATATACTAAAGATGTATTCAGATTAAGAGAACATATAAATAACAAAGGTAGTTTGTCTAAAGAAGTAGCTGTGTTTACAATTGACGTTAAGGTCATGTATGCCACAATATTTAGGAATAGGAATAAGACAAGGTAGTGTAAAATACCATCAACCACTAATGTAATATAATGCCTTAATATTTGTCTAGTTGAGAACCACTTTGAATTTAATAATGCTTATTACACACACATCCATGGTACCTCAGTAGGTCCTAAAATGGCACCATGGTGTGCTTGTTTTGGCTATGGGATTGGCTGACAAAGAGTTATGGGATACATTTGCGATGGTGTCGTTACATTGACGATATTTAAGGATTATGGCCACATTGACTATAGATGAGTTTCATTCCTTTACGGAATTTTTGAATAACTTATATCCAGACGAACTTGAATTTACATCAGCATTTGACTTTCATTCTACCACGTTCCTGGGTATCCTTATAAAACGCTCAGATGATGGATTATTACTTACCGATTTGTTTTTCAAGCCAAAACATTAACAAATATTTACCGTACGAACGACTATTTCCATGGTAAGCACACGCTTGATAATATAGCCTATGGACAAGCTATTCGTATCAAGTCATTATGTTCGGAGAACAAAAGATCTAGATAAAAATCTCTCTGATCTTAATCATTCATGTATCCCTAAACGCAAACATATTGTAGCACCATTGGTTACAAATCGTAACCCTAGACTGTCGCCATTGTCTCAAATTTTAAATTTGATAAACTTTCCAATATTAACACAACAAATAGTAAGGGTTGTTTTAAAACTCATTCTAAACAAAGTAACTGGCAACGGGTCAAAAGTTCAAAATATTTAGCGACCTTACTTGCACGTCCACTGGAATTATTTACCTTATAAATTGTATGGACTGTAAGAAACAATATGTGGGAGAAACTGGCTTAGAGCTTAGGATTAGGCATCGTGTACACAGGTAAGAGTTCAAAAAGGGAAATACCTCTCTTGGAAAACATTTTCAACATTGCGACCATTCGCTGCAGTGGTAGCTCTTATACTAAGACAGGTAGACGTATGAGGCTGCAACGGTACAATTGGCGTGATGATAGGCGGACAACTGATCTTTTCAATTCAAAACGCGTCGAAGCGCTTATATATATACTATTCCACATTCCCAAATGGGTGTTCTCTTTTGGTGGGCCCCCTTGCCATTGGCATACAACAATAAACGTTTAAAATGAGCAGCAAACCTCCCTCACATGAGTGCACTACACTACCTTAACTCCCAGTCGAATAGCACGAGCGCATTAGCAAATTAACGGTCGATTAGAAACCATTTAATAACGAGAGGAAGCACATTATTTTTCAACGATTCCGTATTTTGAATTAGGAATAAATCTCAGATATGTATTTCAAGTATGTTGTACAAAACAAATGATCTTTCGTATGACACCTTTTTTGAGGGGCCACTACAACAAAATAAATGGCGGTAGCACCAATCATTTGTTTTCATTTTAAAACGGGCCCATTGAGTTTTGGACGCCGGATTTTCGGAAAAATTCAGTACCACCCGTTGACAAAATATGTGAACCCCGCACTGCTTGACAGTCTTTTAAGATATCAAAACAGGGCTATCTTTAGTGTAAAAGCTATATCCTATTGGGAAGGGCCATATTTTAGACAACAAATGTGAAATTTGACACTCTTTGGGGAGGGGCGCCAAAGCTGATTTTACGACCATTTGGCAAAAGTGTCACCACGCCACTGGGCGGTTGGGTGACGGTGCGTGCACGAGAGCTGGCTGTGGTGATCTGGAAAGCAGTCCACCTTTTTGTCACCGTCTTTTTGTACACAGACTGTTGGAGTGGTTCCATTGTTTTGCAGACTGCCACGGTGACCATTCTTGGTCTGTCGAACATGACTGTGTGTTATATGTGGTGGATCCTCTGATTTGCCCCGTCGTTATGCTTAGGTTAATTTTGGTTTCCATTTTGGTTAATAAACACTTGTAACATAATGTGCGATATTGTTCGTGAAGCGGTGCGGCCGTGGGAGGCGATGCTAGTAGCGATGAAGGATGACTTGAGAGGCGGTGAAGGGTGACTTTAGACTTCATATTTAGGATGACTTCTGCCGTGTTTCGGGGGCTGTGTTCTGTGGGAGGTGGTGTGTTGGTGTGTTGGAGCTGGGATGCTGTCGATTATTCGTATACCAATAAGAAAAGTTATAACAATGTAGCATTGATCACCTCTGTAGCAGTTTAATACAATGCTCATATAATAAGTATTCATCAGTTGGCATTGCTCAAAATGTGTGGGCAAAATGTTAATTAAGTGGTTTTGGTGTGTAATTAAGGGATATGTGTCACTAATTAATCATGAATGTTCTTAAGTTTCATGCACATGTATTATTGTAAATGTATTGTTGTTGTTTACATCTAAGTTAAAATAACATTGTTCAGCATGATGTAAATGTGCATAGTGGTTTATAATTGTTGGTTTTGTGAAAACAAACAATTATGTTTATAAAGCTTGCTCATGAAAGTTTACTACGCTGTGTGCCTAAGCGACTGTGTTGCCTAGTGGTTAGAGTATCCGCCTTATAGCTGGGAAGTTGGGAGTTCGACTCCTGGCCTAGTCATGCCAAAAACTTTAAAAATGGTACCTACTGCCGTCTAGCTTGGTGGTCAGTGTTAAAGAATCGGAGTAGGGTGTGCTGGAATGTCCAGTGTTATTTGGCCGTAACGGTAATTCGGCCGTGTGTAGCATGCCTATTAATTGAGGGAAACGACCGGGTTGTTGGAGGGGGTGGGGGCTTTCATACACTTTGGAAGAACGTATGCTAGGTGACAAGCAATTTACTTGTATATCGCCTGTTAAGTAAGAGCATGCAGGCAAGTGCGCCCGCATAGGATTATTGTATATCGTATCATGCCGTATCACATATATACACGGTCTTACACTGTTGCAACATTTTGATGGTACAAATCTCGTCGTGTTGTATCGCATGTAATGTGAACAGTCTCATATATTACACTACTTATTTATTTTTTAATCGCGGGAAGTTATAAGTGTTATGTGTATATTCGTGTGAAATGATTTGCTTATTAACGGAAATGGGGGGGGGGGGTATACACCAATCCACCAGGTTAGGTCGAATTTCTGATTTTTTCTCTCTACTCTGCAGCATTAAGAATGTTGGAGAGGATCACTTTTAATAATGTGTAATGTATTTATACTCAACAACATATAGGGAAGATTTAAATTTGGAAATATAGATGTATGGGAATTTACATTATCAATTAAAACATTCATTCTAGCTTCAGCACCCCTCTCCCTTTTAGCTTACGTCATGGTGCATCCCCCACCACCTCTTTCATGTCCCCTACAATTGGCGGTTTACGTGGCGGGCACTGTGACTGATGGTACAATCTAATTAACTTAAAACACCGATCAATGTTGAGTCAAATATTAATCCCAATGTTGACACTGGTCATTTATATGATGCTGTGTTCTTTACCCCTCTCCCTTTTAGCTTACGTCATGGTGCATCCACCACCACCTCTCTCATGTCCCCTACAATTGACGGTTTACGTGGCGGGCACTGTCACTGGTTGTACAATCTAATTAACTTAAAACACCGATCAATGTTTATTCAAAATTAATCCCAATGTTGACACTGGTGTTCTTTATATTAATTAAAGGTACATATCAAATTTGAAAGAAAGCAGATCTTGAAAGGTACTTTTCACACAAAAACATGAGTTGAGAGAACAGTACATTGCTTGCTCTAATCCAATCAACTAACGGTTATTAACCTCATATGAAGTGGTTGTTTTAAATTATTATTGCTTGTATTGATCTTTGATCAGGCCAGTCTTTTGTTCTTCTGTTAAGACGATGGAAGTGAAAGATTGATTCTTCAAAACCTGCTTTATAAATTCAAGAGGAATCAACAACTTATATTAAAGGGACATTATGAGTTTTATTATAGTTATTTCGATACGAATTATAACATTTCAAACCCTTACTTTCAGCATTTACAGATAGTTCCTAATCACATTTTTACAAGGAGGTACTTTTCTCCATAAATATAACGCCCCTCGCAAAGAAAAATGGCAACGAAAAGTTACCAATAACAAACTATGGTCAACAGAGTTGCTTAAAAACAATGCTTATGGATTAAAATATTAAAAAATGTTGCTCAAATGCATGCGCCATCTGTTTTACATATCATTGGTTAAAATTCCTGAGCTTACGTATTCAATAACAGTTTTGAATCGAAAGGCATTTTGTGTATCTGTTTACACGGTTGGTATTATTTAAATTTTCGTTGACCTAATTCTCGGAGAGGGGTTCAAAATTTGGGGAGAAATATACCTCATTCTCAAACTCTGATTGAAAACTACCTGTCAGTGCTGAAAGAGAGCATTTAAAAATGTAATTACAAATCGTTTTAGTGACAGCTGGCTCACGTAAAGCTCTATGCAGTGTCAATGTATTACCATACTTTAATAGTCACGAACGCATACGCTGTTCCCATTGGTCATATGACTAGTTCGCGCCAACGTCAGTCGCAACGATATAGCTCTCAAAGACACCCTGATTATCATCTCCGTTTACCATCAAAAGAAGAAAAATAAGCCATAGGAAACACGGTGAAAATCAGTCATATAATTCCAATGCAGTGTTCGAAATAAACGTTATATTTGTCTAAATTTGAGCATATAAGAGGCCGAATTAGGATTTCATTCTCGCTTGCAGTGTCAGTCCACGCTAAAACTGCCTTGGGCGATGCAATTAACGTTACTTGGAAAGCATATGAAAATCTTCTAGGCTATGTATTGTTTTCTGTTTAATTCTTCGACAATATAGTAACCATATTATTGTACAGTACTAGCCACTTCATACTGATAATAGTACTTGATACATCATATGTTGTACTTTGCCATCTTTATAAAGAGGGTTATACGTTCCAATTAACTCATGAATTATTTCATGTTGAATGGGTATTTTCATTCATTATTATAAAATGAATATTCATGTATCTTTATTTTAATTCCTATTGGTCAAACGGCATGTATCATGGTTAGATTGACAGTTGAAAATACGAGACGTGTATCGCTATAGGAATAGTACTGCCTAAAATCACGAATGTGTTTTCTCTCGGTCTCCGGCTATGGACAAATATTGAAAGCGCCCTGTCTGATATGCTGGTACAGAATCGCCATTCAGTCGGGGTTTGGCGTACGGTGCACTCGCGGCTCCGCAATGCCATTCTCCGCGATTTGGGCTGGAGAATAAACGGTACCATTTGTGGTTCAGTGATGAAGTGTGCCCGAGAGTTGGCCGTGGCAGTCTGAAGAGCACTGCCCATCTGTTTTGGCTTTGGCCCTTTGTATCCAGACTGTGGGAGTGGTTTCAACATTTTGCAGATAGGGCCATGGGTCACATTGAGAAAACGATCCACAATACTCAGTTGCACCTTTCATTCAAGAAGAATACTCATCTCCTGCTGTGACTCGTAAATCTTGTCACTTCAAAATAAACAATATCCTGTTGAACTTACATAATTTTATTGTTTTTTTGTGGTCATGTATGAGGTACCTAAATGTTACGGGTTCTCAAATGCTACGCTGCAACTGGCATTGTGAGATCAGTCTGGCATTGTGAGTTCCTGGTCTGTTGGTGAGGGATTTGTTTTATACGGGGTCGACCCTCCGGTTTTCCCCGCCGATATACTACATATTTTGGTAAAGAAACACTTGTGGCGTAGTATTGTTTATTCAATATTGTTTTTCGGGGGGGCAGGTCTGGCCGTGGGAGACGGTCCTATTGACCGGCGTGAAGGGAGACTTCAGATTTCAAGTTGAGGCTGACTTCAGCCGCCTTTCGGGAGGTGGTGTGTTGGCCTTGGTGCGTTATGGTCGTCCGTGTGTGGCTTTGTAGGTGTTGATGGTTGGGGTGGGTGAGGTGGTGTTTTTTTTATCTTGGTGTGCGTTGAGTGTGGGCTCTTGGTTTTTCAGTTGTAGTTTCGGCCGTGACGTTTTTGTCCTCGCCAGGCGAGTCACGTAAACAGCACTATTACGAATATTTAGGTAACTGGTGGATTGGATTAGATACGGGTTTCAACTACGTATTTGAGTGGATCCAGGGGAGCGGTTCTGAACACTACCGGCCCCATTGAGCTTTTGATTGTAATGGTAGTCATGGGGGTGGTTGTGCTTATGGCAATCAAACACCCTGTCATAATGTTGTTGTCGTATTCTTTTAGTGGTAGAAGATAGTTATATTGAATGCCACTCGATTCTGGTGCAATGCATACCCGTACGGTACAATATTACCCAATGGAATTTCAAATCCTGCAACAAAGTAAATATAGTATGACACCATTCTGTAGGACGGTGACATTCAAATTAATATATTTCTTTCGCAAACACCCCCTCCGGGAAATATTTCGACCATAATCAAAGGCTAATTAAATTGTTATTTCCCTCCATGTCAATGTATACCACCACTTGGGTAAATTTCCCATACGGTACACTGTATAACTGTGCGTGCTATGTATATGGCGCGCCGTTTGTGAAAAGTTATTTTGTCGTCATACGTTTCATAACTCTTCTGTCGTCCCAAAGTAACTATGTAGTCTTTACTTATTGCGTCGCCGCCTAAATCGATTACGTCACCGTCTCAACTTTTGATGCCGTCCAAACTAATTATGTCAAAACTCCTTGTACGTCGCCGTCTCAACTCATTATGCCGCCCAAACTAAGTATGTAAACACTTCTTTTGTCAAAAGTCATTATGTCGTACTGTATACAGGCACTATCCGTTTTAGCCAATCACTAACACGGTACTGAAACATATGGCCACCGCACGAACGTTCAACTCTACGTTCGGGATGTCACCGACCACCTAGGATACCATGGGTCCACGCTTATTTGTAAGGAGATTGGTTCTCCCTCCATTTTGAAACTTGCTTGTATTATAAGGATACTTAGATCTAAAATTGTAAAATGCTCCTTAGACCCCTTCTCTACCATAGACATATATTAACATTTCCAGAATCATATCAACAAATCCCTCACTCCATTTCAATGTTATTATCATTGTCTCATCTATATGTGAACGTGTAGAAGTCCTATTGGGTGAAATGCCCATACGATACACTGCGCAATTAATTAATTTTTCAACGCAACAAAGCAAACTGAAGTTCTTAGAGCAACCGGGGTGTTTGGGCAGAACTTATAGCACCCTAAAAATAATATAATCCCGCAACGGACATATGTCCGTTTTCCCATACTTGTTGGGTAGCAAGTATATCTCTGGCTCCTTGCGGAAAATTGTGCATCCCAAAAAATATTGTATCCACCCCAGCCGTGATTGACGACTTTGTGAATTTCCTAAAATTTGTGCACGGTTCAATGGCAGAATTGTAACGTCATATAATATCGCATGGCTATAGAACATTCGCTATAGATTTAAATTTCAATCAGGTCTTCTTATAATATATTTTAGCAGTTACACAGTAGACGTAAACGTTCGCGCGTATATTTCAGTGCGGTGTTGTGATCCGAGACTGAGAACGCCTGTGTATACTGGCTGTGTATACTAAGACGTATGACTTTTGACAAATCGAATTTTGACGTAATTGGTCTGGGCGGCAAAATGAGTTGAAACGGCAACGTAATTATTTTGGACAACAACATAATATTTTTAGGCGGAGACGTATTAAGTTACGATGGCATAATTACTTTGGACGACAAAATGAGTGAATAATGAGGTAATAACTTCAAAATAACTTGACACAAAATACGTGCAATATATATGGCACTATCCTGTATTTAGGTGACCTAAAATGAAAGAAATTTTCATTTTCAAAATGGAACGGAGCACCGCCGCCTAGTATGCCGATCACTCGAATCACGTTATAGCAACGGACACAATTCACACCCTCCCCCTCCAAACCCCAGAAAAAAGACAGACTCAATATATACATTACTTATCTGTCAACGTGGACAGGGCTACAATCTTGGACAAAACTCGTTGGGACACCCCGCTCTCCATTACAATGTTGGTTGAAATATATTGTATTCACAGCACAACATTATTTCGTGACGACATACCATTGTACAGGGGAGAAGGGTTTGGCTGAACGTCCAAAACATTACATTTGAAATGTAACAATGAAATCATTGAAAGTGTCCAAACTGTTTTGTCCAAGAGTGCAGTTGATGTACATTATGACATTATTCCACCACGCCGCTGTGTGAGACTGGTATATTTATTGATATACACGTAAATAGACAGACACAGGGGCGTCACCATGACGCATTTGTCGAAATTGACACAGTTGTCGGAAATCTGAGACTTTCTGGCGGGACCATCGTAGATTTCAATCAGGTAAAAACATCACCCGCCCCCAGTCGTCGGGCCATCGGACCTCGTCTGGGTAGACATGACTTATTCATTCTCACTCGCTGTCTTCTTCACACAGTGTTATGTATTCGGCCCGGGGGAGTGCAGCTGCCAAGAAGTGACACTCGCATAAAGGGGACGTTTAGATGCACCGAAAACTCACAGCAGATACGGTCACAAAGCTCAACTGGTGCTGGTAAGTTGAAAAATAATAATAGATTCAATATAGGGAAATATGTTACTTAAAATTATCAGTTTATCTAAAGGTTATCATAATTTCCAGAAACCCCTATTTATCCGGTATTTATACAGTCTGAATGGTTATTGGTGTCACCGTTGATAATTCCTGACAAGCTGTTTTTCTTGCAATAAAGGATTGTACACGTCATTAATATAAACAAATCATTACAGCAGGACGTAACCATCATTTTCTGTGGAGGGCTGATGGGGGAAAGAAGTTGGGACAGGAGACTCGTGCGGGGGGGGGGGGTTACTTTTAATTGTTCACACCGTCCAGAAACACCGGGAAAAGGGTTGTTTTTTTCAGCAAAATGAGGCGTAATTCGCCGTAATACGTCGTACGAAAAAGACGTGATTTTTTAGGCAAGAGGCGTTACGGTAAAAAAATACGCCGTTTTCTTTTATAAAAAAGGGTGCAAAAATCTGTTTTAAAATACTAGATAAAAATAATGTTATCATTTTTTTGGAATTATCAGATTTATATTATCAAATCTCTAGGCCGGTTTTACTGCAGTTTAAAAAGAGGGGGTAGCGTGAATATCTGAACACTCTTCTGAAATATACTACAGTAACTCAATATCAGTGTACTAGGGTGTTATTGAAGTTGTGTACAGTAATATACCACCACCAGTAATACTCAAACAAACGTTATGTTGAGCGTTCATTTGTTACACATCGGCGTTGAACCGAAACTGCGTTGTTATTTCACTATATGCATGGTCTAGATCTAGACATACATACGGGCCTGGTGAGCTGGTAACCTAACTGGCGATATTACCAACCGATAAACTGTATATTTCACGGAGTATTTTTAAAGTCATTTTGTAAACTCCCAACACTAGTCTAGACTCAAATGAAACTAACAAACAACGTACGGGATTGACATTAACATATATGCTAGAGTAAATACGGTACTAGTCCCGTTGGTAGGGTAATGTTTAATCATGACTTCATCTGACTGCGTGAGCTTTACTAACGATATTTTTCACACAGTTTACCACACAGTGGGTGGCGGCAATGTTGTAATGTTAGTGATATAATACTTTATGTTACTAACGGTTTGGTTAATTCAATGGATTTGGTTGGCAATATGCATACTGGTGTGTCATTTACAGGGGGTTTATAGCCCATGTCAATATGCTATTGGTTATGGTACATCATACGCCTATAGTACCAGTAACTCTGTACACAATTACACATGTACTTTACAGGGTGAAGTGGAGTGTTGAATTTGTTTTTATAACTATTGTTCATGGAAAGAATAACTTTTTAATTGATGTTTTACCATTGACAATGTTTTATTAATAAGTGGTTAAAATGGGATAAGTTGTTAAGTTAAATATTTTAAAACTTCTAATGCACCTGATATTCCAATGCACCATATACTATTATACATGAAATTTACAGCCTATAGTGAGACTAGTGTAATTTTTAAAATTTTGAAAGTTATGTCACTCATACATACCCTAATTAACTGTATTGGCAAGGTAGCAGTTATGACCAATTAAGAGTTCAATAAATCATTATTCTGTTAAATAAATGACTTGTTTATAATTAATTTGACTATACCAAACACAATGAATAACTAATTTGATTTTTTTAGTATTCAAAGTTTTAATATTTTACGTCTCAAACTAGGGATCAATATGAAGTACGAGTGCATCTCAATGGGGTACTTATTTTAAAATTACGCCACAAAATTACGTCTCAAAGGGTTCATTTTGGAGAGTAAGTACGCTTCAAATGGTTAATTTGTGGAGAGTTATTACGCCTCTAAGGGTATATCTTGAGAAAGTCCTGGCGAGGGTACGTGTTCCGTTATAAGTGCGAGTGACCTCCTTGACAGGAGGAAAGCATATTTTGCCATGATGCTAATTATGGTTATACGGTACTGAATACAATACTCGTCTTGCACAGAGCCAAATGTTATATCCGAAATGTATTGCAGTGGTCGGATCATTATGTGCAACATCATTTATTTTCAGGTACATGTTAGTATTATTCAGGGATTATTCTGCTCCGTGTTTCCACAAAAATTCGTTTTTATTCTTACCCTTTATTCCTATCAGTTTTGGGAGAGAAATAGTCATTTAGCTTTTCTTTCTTTTTTTCCAATTTTTTTCTTTTTTTTTCTTTTTCGATTATTTGTTTCGGTCTAAATTTTCCCCGAAAATTGGCATTCCATGCCGTCGCTTGTGTATGATTTTTGCCTTGGACAGATACTGTAGGGGGACGCCTATAATATGTATATATTTCTACTACTAAGTATGTTCATTCCATAGATAGGCTACTACAATGGCTTGATTTGTAATTGTCCAACCTTAGCTTATGGTTAGGCTGTACATCAAGTCTGTATTTGTGATTTTCCAATTTGGTTCTGAGAAACCCTGAATATTGAAGCACATATAGATTTTCAATACTATAAATTCAAAGTGAAATTGCGATCATTCCTGTTAACATATGTCTGTTGAATTAGTTGAATTACTGTAATTCAGTTTGATTAGGTTGCTGATCAAAATTGTTTCGCATGCTTGTGTATGCCTATAAGTTGTTAACATATTTCAATGAACGTATTGGCGAACAAGGCTATGTTATAGTTTTTCCCCATCTCATTGAGGGGAGCGGCAACTGGGGTTCTAACTGTGGGTTTTCCACTTCCCCTGCTGGTTATATCACTGTAACCCAGAAGACTTGCCTACCTGGTGTTGCTAGGTAACAATTAAATTCAAGTCACATGTATACTGAATGTCAAAAGGCAAATCCAGCAGAATAATGTATACGGTACTGACTAGGCCTAGAACAGAAAAAATAGCATGCCTAATATTGTTATAGGAACTGAATATTTGGAGTAGGCTGCGTGATATATTTAGTATGAATTGACGGTCATTAAATTTAATAAACTCTCAGACCATCAATTAGTTTGCTAATTTAGAGTATGGAATGTTTATCTAAACCTCACGTAGGTGCTCAAAATCATAGGATTGATGGAAACATTTATCGATGAGATTTATAAATCTACGGCCAATGTTAGTGGAAACACTGGAGCTGTAAGCGGGCTAACTTAAACGAACGTCTCGCTGTCGTCTTCTGCGACCACTTTTTCTATAAGGGCATCCTGGTAGGGCGGTTTGGCATCATTGAATGATTTTTCATCTGATGGAATGTTAGAAAGCATGTTATTGATATATGTATGGATGTGGCGCAATATAGAAGGGGTGGTTGCTGTACCGGTGGACATATGCATGTGTTACCAGGCTAATCCAAGGTAATTTCGGGGTAATCAACAACTTTATTATTGCCTGTTGAATACCCTGCATATGCCCTTCTTTATGATCTCGATTCTTCTTGGGGGTTCATATGGAAAGTATGTCGTCCATGTAAAGTCCGATGTCGTTACCATACTTGCTGTTAAAGCAAGTATAATCTTAAAGGTTCACATGACTCCGCGCCATCGTGGCTTCCCATGGTTTTGTAGAATAATGAGTTGGTGTCCCTTTTATACCATGCGAACCCATTGTGAAAAAGTAACGATTGCTTAGCTTGGATCATAATTGTTCGCTCCTCATCCGTTATGGTGGCGAAGTTGGAAGCAAAATCCAGTGCTTTTAGTAGGAGGCTCTCTGGGTATTGCGCTGTACCAATTTGTGACGTCATTAGTGTTCTTCCATTGGTTGAGTTGGGTCTGTTCGATGAATCTTTTGTTGAATCTCTCCAATATTTGCTTGCTTATTTTGTCGATTTCGGGTTTTGATGAGTTTATTAATGTGGAGAGTGGGTTGTTGCTGAAATTGGGCTTGTGATCTTTTCGTGTCACGAAAGCATCTTTCTTTGCGATGTACTATTCTGTCAGGTCCAGCTCCGTTGCGATCCCCTTTTCTTGAGCAGCGATTTGGGACCTTTTTGTAAGATGTTGTGATATTGCTCTCGAGTAGTTTATTATATTCATTTGGATTCAACTTATAAAAGTTAATGGTTTTGTCTGCATATATTAGTAGATTGCTGTATTTCCTCATGCGCGCGGTGTCCTGAGCTAATTTCTTTTGAAAGTGGTTACTATTCCTTTTGAAAGTCACGTTTTGAGGTGCATAATTTTATCTTAAAATTAAAATTTTATCTTCAAATTCCTTTAGTTCTGGTATAGGTTTTGGTAGGTGTGTGGTTTTGAATCCATAGGTTTCCTTGGTTGTCTGAGTGGTATCAGGATTTAGAAAAAAGCCTCCTATCTCACATGCTTCAGGAATAATACGAGGTATGTTGTGTGGAGTAACCAAAATTCACACGTTCCATGTAAAACCGTAGAATGGTCAACAAGAAAGGGGCAAATATATAAATATACAATATGCTGCGATACGAATTCCTGCCTCCTTGTTAACCTCAGCTGGACTTTTATATTATTTATTACAATTTATGCATGTACATGTATTCGTATGCAGTGACATGTATATGGGGGTGGCAGGGATGATTCCGTTAGAATGTTACCCTAGTAAATATTTTCACTTTCCCACGTCGCATTAGTTTGCCCCGCCACCCAATGATAACTCATTTCTGGATTTGCCAGTGACATGTATTCCTTTGAACACTCTCGTTCAGTTCCCCATTTGTATTTTCCCATAGATGTGTAACTGATAAATCAAAAGCCAAACACAAATCGATTTTTGATGTGGTGGTTTGGACAACATTTTCGAGGTAAAATCTAAATTTAGAAAATAAGTTTCTCAATGTGATGTGATACTTTACGTCATTTATAACGCATATTTAGCAGACACCATCCACTCACACACGAGACCAAATCTGAAATGTTCTGTGCTGTGATATACATTTTACCAAGCATATTTCACAACAAACGCTTTGAATTTACCTTTCTAATTGATGATATTCGTTCCCCCCTCCCATCTGCGTATTAAATGAATATTTGATTAATTTCTAACAGCCATTGAGTATTGTCGCCAAATATGATAGAACGTACAAATAAGGACACATATAATTAAACGTGTTGTACACATAGTACACATAGTACACATATACACATAGTACACATAGTACACATAATACACATATTACACATAGTACACATATACACATAGTACACATAGTACACATATTGCACATAGTACACATATACACATAATACACATAGTACACATATTACACATATTGCACATAGTACACATATACACATAAAAAATCGATTTGTG
>WXZC020000201.1:0-14351 GCA_011317855.2 Paelopatides confundens
GTTTTAGGATCGATGCTTGCATCCCTCAACATTGGCTCAACTAGCCGACGAGGTAAAAATAATAATTATTATTATTAATCAAAGAAAACAGATGTTTAGCTGTACAAATATGACCATTTCAACATTTGTACATTAAGCCCCACCCACTCATTAATATGCATGATATCACTACAAAAACAATAGGGCACATCTACGGTATATGGGCTATTTGTGTACCACATAAAACATGTGTTAAATATGTCATTCCTGAGATATCGTGTTTACAAGAAGGTGTAACACACACACACACCTTTTCGCCAAAAAATACCGGTTTGACCTTTGACCATGAATGACCTCGTAACCTTTGACCTTGTACATTAATAAACACACATATATTTGCAGTGTTACTCTCTTTATATGTTTTGTGGTTTGCGGGTGATTTTGGCATTTTGAAATGCGCGTAATGCTCAACCAGAAAACCAAAATGTTCTGTGGTTCCGATGCTTTTTGGATTCCTTGCCGAAGGCTAAAGGAATATATGCGGTCATGATGGCGTGTTTTTGTGTGTGTGTATGTGTGTGTGTGATGCATTGGCTTGTAAACAAGGTAACTCAAAAAGTACAGCTTGACCAAACTTCATACTTGGTATGTTGGTTCACCTCAGTGAGTACAATAACCCTATTGTTTTTTGTGGAGGTCAAATGTTATTTCAGGTCAACAGAGGTCATAATTAGAAAAATTTGTGAAAACAATAACTAAAAAAATACAGCTTGGTCAAACCTCATATTTAGTATTTAGGTTCATCTTAGTTATTACAAGAAACATATTGTTTTTTTGTGGGTGTCAAGGTTCATTTGAGGTAAATATATGTCAAAGTCTAAAAAACTTCTAAACCCAGTAGCTCAAAAAGTAAAGCTTGGCCAGACTTTATATTTAGTATATAAGTTCATTTTCGTGAGTAAAAGAACCATATTGTGAAGGTCAAACGTCATTTGAGGTCAACAGAGTAAATTATGGAACCTTGTAAACACAATAGCTCAAAAAGGACAGATTGAAATTTTGTATGTAGTGAGTACAAGTACTGTTTTGTTTTTGGTGGTCAAATTTCAGGTAATCAGAGGTCTGAAAACCTTGTAAATGCAATAACTGGAAAAGTCCAGCTGAGCTTGTTCGAACTTCATATTTGGTATGCAGATCTCTTTAAGTCGGCACACCAACCATAGTGTTCAACATTGTTTTCATATGGGCAATGAATCACTAAGTCTGATGACTTTCTGGCTAAAATATAGATTTAAGCTTCGAGTAATCAATAAATATGCATGATCTAACCAATCAATCCAACCAACAATATATCAAATATCACTCTTCAAAAATTAAATACAACATGGCTTTAGGGCAACAATCCTTCAAAACTGCAACTTGCTGGATTTTATATTTTCAGCTTGTGGGAAGATATTTTAACCAAATTACCTTTTTACATCGTCCTCATGAATGACTTTTTCAAATAAGCAACATTCATTCAGCTCACTAAGGGCTGTATCATCTCAACAACAGAGTGAAACAAAAAAACCCAGATAACGATGACCATAGAGAGCAATCCATTTTACCACCTAAAATATAGGTGGTTTGTTCACAGAGGTTCCAAATAGATCAATAACATATAGTCCTTACTAGAACCAATTTCTGTGGCACTATCCACCATTTTTATTGGTCTTTTTCTTGTTTTTGATGCCATTTATATGATTTAAAAAGGTGGTTTCGATTTTTTCTTTTTTTACTGAAGATTAGTATTTTGATAACTTAAACATGTATGCACTAATTAACAACCAAATTGAGCCACATGTGAAAGAAAACAGATATTTGGTTGTACAAATTGTCCATTTAAACATTTTACATTAAGCCCCACCCACCATGTACATATAAACGAAGATTAGTGTTTTGATAACATAAACATGTATGCACTAATTAACAACAAACTTAAGCCACATGTGAAAGGAAACATGTTTGGTTGTAAAACATTTCCATTTCAACATTTATTAACTAATTAATTGATTAATTAATTTCAATAATTTGATATCATGCGCATGATACATGATGATTTAACAACATAATAACGCTATATGTGAAAGAAAACAGGTATTTGGTTGCAAAATATGAGCACTTCAACATTTTTACAAGCCCTACCTACTCATTAATATGCATGAAGCAAAACCAACAGAGAACATATACGGTCCACTGACTATCTATGTACAGCCATATGACATGAATGCAATTTGTAGTTCATCAGATAGTGTATACAATATCTTTTTGGCAAAGCACATTAGGCCCCACCCACCTTGCATATTAAGGATCTTCAGCAATTGTATATCATGAACATGCTAGTTAACAACATAAGTAATCTATATTTGAAAGAAAACAGGTCTTTGGTTGCAAACATATGATCACTTGAACATTAAGCCCCGCCCACTCATTAATATGCATGAATCACTATCAAACACAATAGGGCACATCTACAGTACATGGGCTATCTGGGTGCCACCAAATGACATGAATGCAATGTAAGGTTCATTATATACCGTGTTTACCAACTTTTTTTGGACAAATCACATTAAGCCCCACCCAACATGCAAATTAATGAACTTCAACATTTTTACATCATGAACATGTACATGCCAGTTAACAACATACGTAAACCACATGTGAAAGAAAACAGATGTTTGGCTATAAAAATATGACTATTTCAATATTTTTATATTAAGCCCCGCCCACTCATTAATATTATAAAGGTGATTTCCGTTTTGTAGTTTTTCGGTAATGGCTGCACATATGCGGCACTACATTTCATGTACATGCATACACCCTCCAAGTTTATAGTTATTCGGCCTTGTGGTTTAGGAGGAGTTCGTGACACACTTTTTTACATTGTTAAATATATTGTACTAATCCACTTTACTCTAACCTTAACAATAACATCAACAATATATTCCACCGAGGACTTTGAATGCCTTTGTTCAAGTCCTCAGTAAGACTACAAAACAAACGCACACTCACACACATTATCACCTTCAATGAGGTACAATGTCTCGTCCCATATACATTACATGTAGGGATGAGATAACAATTCAACTCGGTACTAGTCCTGCATTGTTAATATCAGTGGTGAGTTTGTACTTGTGCATTCCAACTTAGTTTAGGCATATTTGTGTGGGCGGCCATTATTTATTCAACTTTAGAATCCAAACGAACTCAGTAGGCATACAACACAAAATCAACATACGGCCATTAACACAACAACAAATAGAAAACTGGAAAACAACTTTAGAATCAAAACGAACTAAATATACAACGCCAACTCAACATACAGCCACTACCGCAACAACAATACAAACGACGAAATCAACTTTAGAATCCAAACGAACTACGCGAGCCGCGTCAAATCAAAATAAACATAGTGCAATAAGGCTCTGCAAAGATATGACATCATCGGTATTTATACATGTGTGCTACATAACAGTATTCTTATTATAATAGTTAGTATGCTACGTATAACACTTACGTAGTACATATGAGTTTTGTTTTATTATTGTCATGGTTTTGCATCACGTAGCATAGGGTATAGCCTAATAAAGTTTAAATAAGTTAACGTTAGGTCAAGGTGCATGTGTTCAAACACAAGTTAATTATGTCTGTGAGGAATAGCTCAAACACCAGGAAGATATTCTACTTGGATTTTAAGGAAAACATAATGATATATATAATTTAAACAAATTGAATAAATTATTGGGTGAGACTATCCAAGACTTTGTTAATCCCTTTTCTACTTTACCCTGAAATATTCCTTCTTTCGTTCATCCCCTCCTCCTCCTTTCGCCTCCCTCTCTCCATCCCATTGTCCAGTGGCGACACAAACGGCGGGGTATGAGGATCCCCCAATCAAGAGGCCTGTCTCTCAGTTGCCTTCAGTTGGCTGCAGTAAAATATGCTATATAACAAAACTGTCTCTCTGTGAACTAATTTCGTCTGTCATATGCCAAGAAATTGCATAGGCCTATAAAGGTATATAACTTTACATTTTCTAGGGGATGACCCGACACTCCCCTTCGGGGAGTTTGCGCCCTAGGCGCTCGCACGTTCAGGCTTTGCCATCAAAATTATGTCCCCCCTTGCCAAAATGTTTGCCCACTTTGTATATTTTGGTACCGCCACTACCCTTGTCACCTTCCTTTCCCGTCCCTCTCTCCTTCCCTCACTACTCCCCACCCGTTTCCCCTTGCAACATTCCTTACTCCCCTTCCCTCTATCATTTCCTCCCTCACTCCTTTTTCTCCCTGTCGCTCATCTCCTCTCTTATATTATTGCCTCCTCTCCCCTCCCTTACATCCCTACTCTCCTCCCTTTTCCCCTTTCCCCTTTCCCTCCCTTACACATTCCTATGCGCCACTCCTTCCCTCCTCCTCATCATTTTTGAAGAGATGTTCATGGTAATCATCTATTTGGTAAACGAATTCAATGATGGTTTATGTCTACCTTCATTTTACCTAACATAATGGTAAAATCGTCTAATATTCCACTGTATTATAAACCTCAACATGCGATATATAACCATGACTTTGAAGGTGACAACACCTTAATGTATCATAATGACACAAAAGAAACATTAACATATTAATGACTGTTTTGGGACAATTAACTCACTGAACCTGTCAATTAATCTATGCAATTCATCAAAATTGTAACAACAAAATCCATGTAGCTAAAATTCGTTCTTTACTTACATCACATACTATCTGCTGAAATTCTGCAGTGGAAGGAGGAAGGAAGGCAGATAGAGAGGGAAGGGAGCGAATGATGGGAGGAGAGGAAGGAAGAGGAGTGAAGGGAAGGAGAGGGAAATAAGGTAGAGAATGTATAGGGGAGAGTGAAATAAGGCGAGGGGGAGGTAGAGGATACGGTGAATGATGAAGGAGGGGGGGGGAAGGGAATGATAGACGAAAGGAGGAATATTTTAGGGCAAAGTAGAAAGGGACAAAGTTGTGGATATTCTCACACAATATCGTGTTACATTTGTCTAAATTATCTATACCCTTATCAACAATTATTTGTTTTACGACTACACAATCGTTCTTCATTTAAAGTAAGTAGAATACTCCTCTGGCCTAGCATTAACTTATTTATACTTTATTATTCCCTATATTCTACGTGATGCAAAACCATGACAATAATAAAACAAAATAATACGATAGTGCTGTATGTAGCATACTAAATATTGCAGCCGTATAACAAACATGTATAAATACCCATGACGTCATAGCTTTGCAGATCTCTCTGTTTATTTTGATTTGGAAAATTGATTTCACGCGGCTCGCGTATTCAATTGTTTGAATTATAAAGTTGATTTCGCGTTTTGTATTGTTTGCAGTAGTGGCCGTATGTTGATTTGGCGTTGTATTTAGTTCGTTTGGATTGTAGAGTTGATTTCGCGTTTTGTAATTTTTACGGTAATTTCCTTAGGTTGATTTAGCGTGGTATTTATTTCGTTTTGGGTTCTAAGGTTGATTTCGCGTTTTGTATTTTTTGCGTTATTGGCCGCCCATATATTTTTGTGCATACGTCACTCACTGCCTGATGATAGGTTCACCTGTTGTTCTTGACGATAGCGATGTTACAGCTAGGCAGACAATAAATGCCCATCAAACTGCAGATGTAGTTCATATGTCCTGATATGGTGCTAATTTAGACTATGTAGACTCCAAATAATCATGAATAATTTCATCAGAACAAATTCGCCTGAATTAGGCATAGCCTGTGTCCTATTTGTAAATCGTCTCATAGCCTCCTACCTCTTAAGTAGCTTAGGCCTAGTATGCATCGGGTTGTCGACGTCAGCTGTTGTTAATTCAATATTTTGATGGGTGGTGAATCTTGACCTAATACTGTTTGACGATGTGTGAATCTTCACCTAAAAACGGGGCAAGGTGAATCTCAACGTAACATCAATTTAGCAATGGGGGAATCTTCACCTTAATATACTGGTGAATCTACACCTTAATATATTTTACACAATGGTCATTAGAGGCATTGAGGGGGACTGGTAGGTGAATATTACCATCGATGCCTGCATAAAGGCTCGTACTGTAATAATCAAATCTGCATAGCAATATTAGTTACGTTTTGGTAAGATTTTCAACTTGTGCATATTCACGTTAGCTAGTTACAATAGTGGCTACGCTTGTACGATAGCAGTACATTGTAATTTGTACGTAACTGTACGAAAGTTGAAGAAAATGCTTTTTTTCAACATCTGTGTATTCAACAGTTTTATGAATCAATATGCTGCACCATATTCTACATGAAATGTTTGCTACTTGTTTGATCATAATTTTTATAAGGTTTTGACCTTACACCAAACATCAGTTTACATAGACTGAACATGTACATTCATTAACGACAACTAACTACTATAGTAATGGTTGCTTTTATCCAAGATGTGACTTGAATTTTCCAACAATTGATGTGTTTGACATGTTCTTCTAAACTGCGGGTACCGTTTAAAGAATTATGATGGTGGTTAAATGAAAATGTCCATGAACTGCAGCACTGCTAGACTAGTGCTGCATTGTCCACATCAATCCACAATTAAACTGTGTAAAAGGTACTTTGCATGAAATGAGCTCTGTTTTATTGGGGATGAGCGAGATGCTTGAGTTACGTAGAATATGTAGTGTAGTATAACAATGGACATACTGTACTACATATTTCGAATCAATGGGCTATAATGTTACCACATATTTGGTAGTTTTAAAGTTGAAATCCAGGAATTCTCATTTCGTTTTTGAGGTAAAATATTTCAAGTGTTCTCACAATAATAATGAGCATATTTTGAACATAGCAATATCGGTTGTCGACCATCGGCAATTGACGAAAATTTTGCCGATGCCGATATGCTGCCGATCTTGTACACACCGGCTGATACCGATACTCCATACCGAGAATCGGCCCTTCACTAGTTACATGCATGTTAAATTCACGTTTACACCGCGGTAGGGCGGGAATCATGTTGTTGTACATCCCGGTAAAGTCCTACCCCTGGGGAAATATAATTCCCCATACATTGCAAACTATCCCACACATTCCCTGGGTAAATTTCACAGCCCTTTTAGGTGGATTATCTCCCGTATATAGCCCGGTGCCATGATTATAATTTACAAGTGCATAAGGGTACAGAGTTTTCATTGTCCTATATTCCCTCCCCACATAACAAATAGATGATTATTCCTAGTTTGATTCATGATGAAAATAGATACAATAGATAACCTATCATGTTAAATGTAATTAGGTCCACCACTGCAATATTGAGCAAAGGCTGCATGAATGATTTAGAAATTACTAAAGAGAAAGCAAAATAATAAATCTCCTTGCTTTAGCCTGGTGTCTAATGTGAATACAATGTGTTTCATGTAACCCTATTATTGTCCTAATGTACTACAGTAGGTTACGGGGGAGAGAAAGGGTGGTGAAGCTTGAAACATCGGGAAGGATGAAGAATAAAAAAAAAGGAAATAATTTTGACGACAGAAGAGCTGAGGCTAAACCATATTTTCACCACCGTCAGTATTTCTGCCTAAGTACTCTCAAAAATATTCTCAGACATTGGAAAATGTTAAAATTAGACAACAATATTTTGGAAATAATGCTTTGATGAATGGAAGTCTAGGACGTGTAAAAACCTTTGATCATTAAGTGACCATTTTTGTACTTTCTGGCATAACTTGGAGGGCAATACTGATGACAGGCTATTAATAGCACTATGGACTGACACCTGTAATGTAGCTTGCAGACAACAAAACGAGAAGTATATATGTACCATACACAGCCCTGACTGACCATGGCTTCCTGAACAGTATCATTGACTGAAGTATTACAAGTGGATGAGTTAGAGCTGTGTCACTTAATTTGACAACTAGAAGTAGTTGTTAGTTAAGTACCATATACCCTAACTATTTTAAACAACTTTTCTTCATTGTAATTGGAACTTAATAGATGGAATATAAAGATTGTAGCGAGATCAAAATCAGTATTAAACTATATAACAGGCTTGTACCGAATGAAAATGGACAGCGATTTTTAGCTATACCAGTATACAAACTACTGTGACGTCCTTCCACTGATACAGCCAGCAAAGAGATGGTTAATATATATCACCGTCAACTTATGACTGAATAGCTCAGTCAGTAGTCTGGTGATAGATACTTGTTTTGTTAACTCAATTAAGCATAAATAAACTGGTAATGGTGTTATAGCTATACATTATTCATATGTGTATGCCACACTTAGTTGAAGGACTCGACTGTGCTCAAAGTCGGTGATGTACCGAATGTGTGGGTATATAGTGATTATAGCATCCGCCATGCAGCCCGGAGGTTGGGAGTTCGATTCCTATCCGAGTCATTGCCAACAAGACATAAAAAGGGACCCACTGCTGGGTGCTCAGCTTTAAAATTATCAGAGTGGGGCCAGTTGGTGTATGGATACAAAAACACCCCATACGGTAATGTTTCATATGAGCTACTAATGGGAAGTGTATATGAAGTGCGCGCCTAACAAACGACTCTCATAGCTCTACACAGTGTTTAGAGGCCATCGCAATTTGCGCTATGCAAATAATATAATATTATATTATTATTATGTACACACTAAAAAGAATACTCAGAATAATGAAGTTCATGGAGAGCCAAACCTGATCAGGATGAAAGTTGCTGACAGTCTTACAATGCAGTATCCCTTACATCTCTGACTTGACAGGAACAAGTATACATGTACTATGGAGAAATACTGTACCTTATAAACTCTTATTTTTTAAAGCTGGTGTTGCATGGCAACCTATGACAGTATCATTCTGGTTTATTCCTTACAAAAAGCAAAACAAATACATATGTAGTAATGAGTGTACTGTGTGTGCGTGTGACGCCCTCGGTTTGTAAACATGATTAACACAAGAAACACAACATGAAAAAACATTATACTTGGTATGTAGATGCCCCATGGTGAATTATTGGTAAGCAAGTTAACTCAATTAGTACAACTTGGTTGAATCTCACATTTGGTATTAGTACAACTTGTTTGAATCTCACATTTGGTATATAGTTCCCTTTAATGAGTATTCAGAACATATTATTGTTGGTGGAAGTCAAAGGTCATTTGAGGTACGCAGAAGTCAACATCTGAAATTCCTGTAAAGAAACTAACTCAACAAGTACAGCATGGATGAATCTCATATTTGTACAGTAGATGCACTTTAGCCCATGTAAGAGGAGGGTACGATATTTCATACATTGTTCATATGCAAATATACAATATATCATACCAGTTGTTTATTCCTTGCCGAAGGCTCAAGGAATATATGTGATCATTATTGTGTGTGTGTTATGTGACACTTGGCTTGTAAACACGATATCTCGAAAAGTACAGCTTGCCCAAACATTTGTTTTTTTTGTGAATGTGAATGGTAATTTGAGGTCAACAGTTCAAAGTCTGGAAACCTTGTAAACATGGTAACTCAAACAGTTCAGTGTGGAGAAACTTCATATTAGGTATGTTCACCTTAGTGAAAAACCCTATTGTTTTTTGTGGAGATCAAAGATAATTTGTAGGTTTACCTTGGTGAGTACAAGATCCATATTGGTTCTTGTGCAGGTCAATGGTCATTTGAGGTCAACAGAGGTCAACATTTAACAATTTCATACACACGATATCTCAAAAAGTAAAACTTTGGCAAACTACATACTGAGGATGTAGGTTCACCTTGGTGGATACAAGAGCCATATTGGTTTTTGTGCAGGTCAATGATCATTTGACGTCAACAGTGGTCAAAATCTGAAAACCTTGTAAACATGGTAACCCCAAAAGTTTAGTTTGGGTAAACTTGATATTTAGTGTGTAGGTTCGCCTTAGTACATGCACCACAGTATTGTTAATGGAGGTTAAAGGTCATTTGAGTCAACGGGTCAAAGTTTGAAAATTTCATAAACACAATAACTCCAAAAAATACAACTTTTTTCATACTTCATATTTGGTATGTAGCTTGACCATATTGAGTACAACATCCCTATTGTTTTGGTGAAGGTCATGGTAACTTCAGAGCAACATAGGTTAAAATCTGAAAATTTTGTAAACACATTTGGTATTTTTAAATGATCTTCTCTCAAAATTGGCAAGGAATCACTAAGCCTGCTGTCTTTCTTCTTTTTAAATGGCATCTGCCATCCATCCACCCATTGCTCTGTTTTTGATATTGCACATCTACATGTCGCCACCTTCATGTTCCAACACTTCAATGGTTCTCTTCATGTAAGCTTTAATAATTTTTTTAAAGATAATCCAATAAGAGGTGAACATATGCATTCAATTTTCTATCACCTAGTCAGTAGCCAACGCTTTCTAAAATTCATTGGGCCAAATATTTGGAATTCTCTTCCAGCATATATAAAATGTTGTAATAACCAAAATTTATTTAAGCGTAAACTTAAACGTTACCTTGTATCTAAATACTCTGCTGAGTAATTCATTTTTATTTTAATATTGTCCTGTATCTTGTTTGTTTTGTGTTGTTTGTTGTGTTAGTGTAGTTAGTGTGTATTTGCTTGTGTAGTAGTTAGTGTAGTTGTTAATGGTGTTAGTGTTTCTAGTGTAGTTTTGTGAGGTGCTTTATTGTTGTATGTCCTCTTATCTTTCTTGCTTTGTATTGGTAGTGTAGTTTTATCAAATGTTTATCGTTGTGTATCTAGGGGACCACGTGTAAGCTAATATTAGCTTCTGTGGTATCTCCCAACCTGTATCCAATCACAGACTAAACGTCTGTTCACCTATTTTAATCTGGAACTGTATTTATTTTTCCTCATTTACTACTTTATAATATTTACATACATTTCCCTCTCTGTTTATTGTAACAAATTGTGCATTTTGACATGGTTGAAATATAGTTATTGAAATTGAAATTGAATTGCAAATTTGGTTGTGAATGCTTGTATTTGATTAATATTTTCATGTAGGTTCACATTTTTGCCGTGGGTATTATCTTTCTTTCTTACGGAAATACGAATTTAGGCCTAAGCAAATGCTATGAAAGTTGAGTGGGCATTAGTATAGCATAGGCGTATCCTGCAACAAATATACAGTTTAGCATAGGGCCTATCTAATACGTTGTATATTTCAAATATGTTTAAGGGCGTAGGCTACAATTCAAATATTTGATTAATATTTTTATGTAAGTCTATATATTTTCTGTGGGTATTATATTTCTTTCTTATTGAAAAAGGAACATATGCCTAACCAAATGCTATGAAAGTTGAGTGGGCATTAGCCTAGCTTGCAATAACCATACGGTTTATCCTATGGCCTAATGTATACGTTGTATATTTTGAATACCTTGATGGGCGTAGACTGCATTTCAAATATTTGATTAATATTTTGATGTAAGTCTACATTTTTGCTGTGGGTATTAACGTTTTTCCTTCGCCTAATCAAATAGTAACAGTTGATCATTGGCTTAGCCTACAATAATTGATGTGATTTTAGCCTAGCCTAGACCCACAAACACTTACGACATCCATTTCGAATATTTTACACAGCAGTTACACTGGTCTAGTCAACCGTAATGATAGATTAGACAGCTAGAGTTTAGTGAAGGACATTTTTTATTGTAATAATTATTATTTAGACGATTGACTAAAGTTGATCATCTCAAATTTCTTTTTATTGTCTTTGTTTGACTTGTTTTCCATACTTCATTTCTACGATTAATTGTACACTAATTTTGAAGACGTCATTGAAATTGCCCAAATCAATCTCCAATAGTGTAGTGGTAAAATAAAAAATTATTATGGTTTTAGCCAAACAATGCTGTCTCGGGAATTGTAAAGGTATATGAGGGTTAATAAGGTATCGGTTGCTATTGTATTTGTGGGATTTTCAAACTTAAAACAATACATATGTATATCTTTGCATGACTGTTTGTTTTGACTGTGTATGTATGCAGGACAGTTTGTTGTGAATATGTATATGCAAGAATGTTTGTTGGGAATATGTATATGCAGAACCGACTGTTTGTTGTGACTATGTATAGGTATGCAGTGATGTTTGTTGTGAATATGCATATGCAAGCCTGTTTGTTGTGACTATGTATATGCAGAACTGACCGTTTGTTGTGATTATGTATATGTATGCAGAAATCATTGCTGTACCTATGTATATTTATGAAGGACTGTTTGTTGTGAATATGTATATGCAGAACTGAATGTTTGTTGTGACTATGCATATGTAAGCATTAATCATTGATGTAACTATGTATATGTATGCAGGACTGTTTAATGTGATATATATATATATATATATATATATATATAGAATATATATATATATATGTATGAAGAACATTGTTGTGACTTTCTCCTTGGATAAACTTCACTTACCATATCAATCAGGTAAACGAGTGATACATTTTAAGACAATGAATCATAAACTCCAGGCTTATAAATTGTTACTACTACAAATACAGAATGATTTCAGGGGCATATATAGTGTAACAGTGATTTTACAACAAACTGTAGGTGCAAAAGTATAATAATAAAACGCTAGAATTGACTGCGTAAACAGACTCTGGTTGAAGGTAGCATAATTTAGTGTGAAGTAAAGTTGTCTAACGGGAAGGAAATAGCTAATGTAGTAGTGTCTGCTCCTTCACGCAGATATTATGCTTGAACCATGGTATTATTATGATTGATTATAATCTTCATTAATAAATGTCATGGTTTCGTTGTGTAAGGCTATGAGAGACAGATTGAGCAGGGAAGTCAAAACTACTCATTGCGATTTTACCACCCACCTTGAAAGGATGAAGTTTTAAAATGGGTGTTGGGTTCCTGTGAATTCCATTGAATTTATATACATTTTAATATATTGCAAAGCAACTTGTCCCTATGGAAACAGGTGTGGTTTTGTTCAGGTCAAAAGGGCATCAATTTCGTTATTAAAGGAACAACGTTGAAAAAACAATGTGATTATCTCTCAATTGTTGTCTATCCAGTCTTTGAAATATGCCATGGCATAAAAGCAGAGAGCACTTTAATAATTCATTCACAACATACGTGTTCACAACATTTCCTAAAATTGTTACAATTTCAGTGATTTCTACAGGAGTTGAATATTTCAAAGATAATATATGTCAGTTGAATATCCTACACATCTTTCCATTGTAAATTGTTTTGTGCATATCTGTGTATGGGGCATAGTTCGTGTACACGATGGTATTTTCCTGTGAAATTTTCACTGAGAATGTTTTACCTTGCTGAAACTAAGCCAATGACTGTCCAATAAAATTGAAGATGGTCAATAACCGGATAATATGGACTTAACATATATATTGTAGCGTGATTCTTATTGATGAGATCTAGACAGACATTTATTTGTATCACTTTTTTTGAAAATGCAAATACTTTAATTTGTTTCATAAATCGTTGAAGAAATATTGCTTTATTTAATTATAATATCAGAAAACAGAGAAGATACTTTATTCCGTAATATCCCCATGCAATAATGAATGAATCTGGCCCAACATTTCATATGCCCTATTTGTTGGAATGGTTCAGTCTATAAACTAGGGGGCTTCAATCAAACACAGTAGGTGGCATGTGTATGTATGGAGATGTGTTAGCAGTGACTTTCACCTCACTCTACTGGAATGCTATGCTATCCACCAAACATGATCCAAATGATATTTCTCAAGGCAGAAGAGATTGTGTGTGTGTCCCATGTGTTATATATATACATCATCTAGTTATGGACCATTGCCAAATCTGGAGGGCGGACGGACGCCGCTCGACAGTGCTACTGTCTATTCATTGAAGCCAGAAAGACATAGCCACTGCTCCACTCGCTGTCTTGCCAAATATGCAAAGTGGGTGGAGTCAGACACAGTGCTTCAGTGATTTCAGATTTCAAGAGTAACATGTGGTTGCTATGAACTATTGTTACATCGTCAATCGGTGTACTAATGATTAGCGTTTTAATAGCAGTTTCTGCAGCAGTTGTTTATCTGAAATACACATTTTCTCCGATAATGCAGTCTCTGTTAAAGGGACCATGTCAAAATCACCCCATCGGATTCCGCCAGGCCAATTCCTTTCCATTGTACTGCTCACGACCCGCAACTGACTGAATAGATCAACAACATGCATTCTGTTTTTCAATACACGTTTCATATATATTTGTTTTCTGTTTACTCTTACGTTATCATAAATAAGCGTATATATATATATATATATATATATATATATATATATATATATATATATATATATATATATATATATATATAT
>WXZC020000202.1:0-14306 GCA_011317855.2 Paelopatides confundens
GAGTTTGAGTGGATTAGGGAAGATTTGGGACATGTAGAACCAGTTGAGGGGCCAGCTGTCTACATAGAGAGGGATTGTGTTCATCTGGCCGTTAGGAAGATGAAGGGTGACAAATTTGCGGGCCCATCGGGCATAGTGGCATAAATGTTAGTGGCTGCAAGGGAGACTGGTCTACGGCTAGTTACCGATCTGGCAAATGGTCTTGTGAGGGATGGTGTGGCACCTAAGGACTGGGAGCTTATAGTATAATTATTAACTGTTACATGGGCAAGGGTGATGCTGCAGAATGTGGAAATTACAGGGGGTTAAAATTACTGGACCAAGTGATGAAGGTTTTTGAGAGGGTTGTGGAAAAGTTAGTGAGGGACAGGGTGCAAATAAATGAAATGCAGTTTGGGTTCATGCCTGGCCGGCGTACTACTGATGCCATATTTTTAGTACGACAGTTACAGGAAAAGTACTTGGGTAAGAGGAGTTGTTTTTTGCTTTTGTAGATTTGGAGAAGGCTTTTGATAGGGTCCCACGCGAAGTTGTCTGGTGGGCTATGCGAATACTTGGGAGTAGAAGAGCGGTTAGTGAGTGTAGTAAAGTTATTGTATGTGAACGCAAGAAATTGTGTTAGAGTAAATGGTTCTTTTAGTGACTAGTTTGATGTTAAGGTTGGTGTGCATCAAGATTCTGTGTTGAGTCCATTACTATTTATAAGGGTCCTGGAAGCTTTATCTAGAGAGTTTAGAACTGGGTATCGATCCCTGGGAGTTATTATATTCAGATGACGTTTTGTTCGTTGAGGTTGAATGTCAACTTGTACAATAAGTCAATTCTTTTTGGTGGAGTTTAAAGGTTGTTTAAGGTCACCATAGGTCAAATTGTGAAATATCTTGTAACCAGGGGATCTTAAGAAGGGAAAGGTAGACGATCCTTATACATACTTGACACGTTCGTGGCCCATATATGGTAGAACATTTTTGATTACGTGGTCAAAGGACATTCGAGGTCACCAAACATCAAATTGTGAAAACATTGAAATATCTCATAATTAACTTTACATGTGCAACCATGCTGAACACAAGAAGCATATTATTTTTGGTGGACCTTGGTTAAAGGTCATCTGAGGTCCCCCACCATCAAATTGTCCAAAATTTGTAAACATAATATCTCAAGAAGGGAAGCTTGGAGTGATCTCATAGTTGAGTCTATTGCATGTCATTTTTAGTGGAGGTTAATTGTTATTTGAGGTCAGCAGAGGTCAAAATGTAAACAAATTGTAAACACAATATTTCAAGAAGGAAACTTGTAAAGATCACATTCGTGACAAAGGCATACTTGATGTGAATTACAAGAAACCTATATTCTTGGTTAAGGTCAAAGTTTATTTTGGATCAGAAGAGACCAACATCTGAAAAGTGTGTACAATCCACATCACAAGTAGGAAGCTGGATATATGTAGTAATATGTGATATGTGGATGCCATATATAAGCAGCCTGTTGTTAGGGTCAGTAGAGGTTAAAATATGAAAATCTTATAAACATGATATTTCAAGAATGGAGACTTTACTGAACATTACCTATAGCATGTGGATGCAAAATATTGTTCATTTTACTGTAGGTCATACATACTTTACACACATGAAATGTTAGATTCTTAAATGATTCAACATCATTGAAACCAGAATGTATTTGTCTATTTCTCGTTTTATTTTAAATAATTTAATAAAGTGTGCAAGTATACAAATTCTTTCATAGTTAATTCAATATGTCAGGAACACATCAGAGGGATTGATAATTACTCCAGATACAGTACCTGCATTGTGTTCTTTTTCCCCTCATTTCCTTATTCATTTACAACATCATTCTAAGGACAAACAATACTGGCCAAGCAAAGTCAAGATGAGTGAAGAATATTGTGACATCACAGTCCTACTGATGGAGTCAAAAGCCTTCAGAGCACACACCATCCGCAAACTAAATGTTCTCAAGGTAATTATTGTATGATATATAACTGCACTGATATGAATTTTAAAGTCAAACTCATGTATGACATAAACATCACTATCCAAACTAATGTGTTTACTGAATATGTTTGTGTACCATATTATTACTGATCAATAAGTAGTGTGCCCAATGATTATTTGGAAATAGTTTACATGTATGTGTATATAACTAGTTCATATAGCTTGCCTATTATACCATAATAGTGTTGTTGAGAATTTACATGTGGTGTTATTTTATTGATAGTTAGCCAACTTATATTTACACTTTACTGTCTAATTTATACAAACAATAGTTATAATATACAATAAGTGGTTGTTTGAATAACCATTCATTATTTCTGTTATTCTCATTGTCTCACTCTGATAGTCACATTAAAAGAAACATCAATAATGTTGAATTGTTGTCATTCCACAATGAACTGTTTACTATGGGTCAGTTGATAATATAAAACAATGTCAAGCTTTTCCATGTTTCACATGAATGTAATATCTTACATTGTTATGTTTAGGGTAATGAAAGAGTTCACACTCTGAAGCAGTATGAGATTCCCTGGTGGAAATATGGAGGTGTTCCTTCAGAGCTTGCTGACCTAATCTCTGTCATCAAACAGATCAAGAATCACCAAAAAGGAGGCAAACAGTTACTGGTTCATTGTAGGTAAATATACAAGACATAGAAAGCTCGTAATAACTCTATATGGAAATACTTCCGTGCCACAAAGAAAAAGAGTCCCAGTTTTGTCTGTGGTGACCAAGAAACCAATTTTCGTCACAAACGTTTCATGAAAAAAAATATTGTAACCATGATGTCTGATCATTGCACTTTCTCTCTTCATTTCACAGTAATGGTGTTGGTGCTACAGGTACCTTTATTACTCTCTATGATCTGATGGATGTCATTAAAACCAAGAAGGAATTCAGTGTGTTTGATACCATAGAGGGAATGAGAACAGACAGGATTGACATGGTACAGACAAAAGTAAGTAGAGTTGATGCTACAGTAATGGTGTAGTTGTTACTGGTACCTTTATTACTCTCTATGATCTCATGGATGTAATTAAAACCAAGAAGGAATTCAGTGTGTTTGATGCCATAGAGGGAATGAGAACAGACAGGATTGACATGGTACAGACAAAAGTAAGTAGAGTTGATGCTGCAGTAATGGTGTAGTTGTTACTTGTCCCTTTATCTTTATTACTCTCTATGATCTGATGGATGGCATTAAAACCAAGAAGGAATTCAGTGTGTTTGATGCCATAGAAGGGATGAGAACAGAAAGGATGGACATGCTACAGACAAAATTATAGAGTTGATGCTACAGTAATATGTTACTGGTACTTTATTACTCTCTTTGATCTCGTGGATGTCATTGAAACAAGAAAATCAGTGTGTTTGATGCCATAGGAAGGAATGAGAAAAAAGGGTTAACATGGTAGACACAAAAATAAGTACATTGATATATACAGTAATGTAATATACCAAAAAGCAAGGAAAGCCAACAATGTTTTGGTATTGTTAAAATATGTATATATACTAAATCCCTTTTAATTGATTCAAAGTGTGGTTGCCATTATAGTCTTTGGTGATTCCCCAGATTTTTTAATGCTTGAACTGTTTATATTAATTTTAAAAATTAAGTAAATTAAAGGAAAATTCGCACACTTCATGCTTTTTATTACATAGCGTGTGTAGGTAAGGCGATGTATACTTTAAATATGCTTGAATCACCAGGACATGCCAAAAATAGTTTTTAACATCACTTGACTACCAGCTGTCATGAGTGATATGCAGTAAAACTAATTCTATGAAAAACGCTCTGCAATTAAAATGATGACTTGTGGATTTTCTTTCATGTTTTCATTTTAATTTACCAGCCCAACCTATATGATTATTGGTGGGTTGTATTTGAGTATCATAAATACCCCAACACACTCCCCTTTAATGATACATATTCTTTGCTGAGTAAGACTATAAAGTGACTTTTATTTAAAGTTAACATACCTCTCATCAAATTATATTCTTCTTTTTCTCTTTAATATTAGCTGCAGTATCTTTTCATCTTTGATGCTTTGTTGGAAGCCATGTTGTCTCCAGACTCTCAAATGTCATGTGATCAACTCAAGAAACTTGATCTACCAGCAATGAAGAAGAAATCTAAGAAGGAATTTCAGGTCAGTTTATTGCATGCTTTATTATAATGGTTTGGTGTAGTTTTTTCAATAATAGAAATATAATTAACATGCATTGTAACATTTCAATTGATGTTGTGATTAATTAGTTTTGTAAGCCCCAACCTCTTCCATAACCTGCTAATGATTCAGTGTTACCTCTTTATTGTATTGTTCACTATTAGTAATGCTTGTTGTGTTCTTACTTAGAAATAGTAACAGAGGATTGATAAGATTAACTGGAGTTTATTCTGGCTGATATAGATCCAGTGCGGCCACATGAATACTACAAGTGTTCAGATTGTTCATATGTATGTTGTACATAGTATTATGCAGCGTGTACACATTGCACTACTTAGCGGGTGCAGTGCACAACTATAACTACATTAACTCTGTAATATCATAACAATTAGTATATAGCTGTATTTGATGTTTACACATATGTTACATGCGTATGAATAAGTGTTGTAAGCTTCAACTAATTAGATAACCACTACTGATTCAGTGTTATCATTATCAAAATTGGGGTTGTTTGATCTAAAAAGGAAGGTTATTCCTATAGAAATTAACAATGTTGTCTTCAGTCATATTTACTTATCTATACATTTTAGAGTTTGCAACAAAGTAACAAACCTCAAGATGACTCGACAGCCCTAGCAGGAAATTCTGTTGAGAACACCCATAAGAATAGGTTTAATTACCTTCTTCCATGTGAGTACTTACAGTAGATTTTGAATTATTAAAGAGGTAGGCTTTTTCATACATTTATGCTATGAAAGAACTAGGTTAAAAAAATAAATATAAATGTTTCATGATAACAACTACTGAACACCAATATATGAAAGTAAATCCCTATTAAGTATACAATAAATGTAAAAAAATTAATTCACAAAATCCTAGCTTCATCTGACATCCAATATAACCAGAAGGAATTAATCTGTGAAAGATTACATTTATCCATTTGCAAATGACTTGTTTGGTACATGTTATTGAATAAGTGAAATTCCTGACTTAAATTTCTGTCAACATTTTCAAATTGCCTATTTTATGAGTCTTTGACCAATTTAAGTTGAAAGTTTCAGAAATGGGTTGGTTGGGGAGTTGATAATTTGTGACATTTTGCATATTGGCAGTCAATTGAGGTCACTACCATTTTGATGAATTAAGCTAAAATGCTACTTCTGTCAGAAGAATTGAAAAATGTTGAATTGTCTGTCCCATGTCAATTTGACAAATTTGTTAAAAGTTTGAAACTCAAACTTTTTGATAATTGACTTTTACATTGAACATCATTTTTTATACATTTGGGTAGTTCTTGGCTGTTTTTAGGGAATTTTGATGACTCAAAAAAGGTAAAAGATTACTAAGTTGAAGTCACATGCCTATTCGACTTCGCATTAAAGGTTGACCGTTTCAATCTAGGATAGCAATTACATTCTTGGATTCTGATCTGCACACAAGCAAAATTGCGGGACTCCATGGGGGAGATCTTTTGTTTGTACAGGCATATAAGTGAGGATATCTCATATAGGATTGAATTTATAAGCTTTCATGGCAATGTTTTAGATATTGTGGTAGATGTATTAAGAGGATTATTTAATATTAAAGAAATGTAATTTCAAACGAAATCGATGCAGAAATGGCGAAATGAAGACTTGTTTTTTCCAGTAAAAAGACTAGCTATACAAGTATTGGTCTCCAGTGATCTTGCTTGCTGGATGATGGTTCGGCCTTCGAGGTCAATGAAGTAATTAACCAAGATCAGCGTTTTATGTAAGAATGTTTTTGTTCTGTCATTGTCTGTTATCATTCCCTAAATTCATGTCCACGTGACTCAGGTCAACCAGCCTAAATCTCAAAAGTCCATGAGTCAGCCATTGGGAAATGATTATGCTATGCTCAAACCAGGCAGGTTACATCTACCACTCCAAACAAGGATAAATAGTCTTCACATCTGATAATAGTTATTTGTTCTGCAGCTTACTCCTGAATGTGTAACTTTGTATATCATCATCATGTTTGCCTTAAAGAAGTATCCTAACCTTTAAAGGAGGAACCGGGCAGATTTCAAATAACATGAGTTTAATTCATGCATTTTTTGTACCATCTAACAAAATAAACAAGATTATATAGTGTCTTTAATTTACTACAAATATATCCATTAGTTACAATATGTGAGATTATTGGTTTTAGTCTTGCTATTTTCATACAGTCCTTGGTGGGGATTTCTTGTCCTCTGATCTTGCTACTTATCTGTGTATAGTGATTTTCTGTAAAAATATGAGGTGGGAAAATTATTTACTGACTGATGATCCTTGAGGCTAAGTTGATCATTTAATATATTAGATTATTGCAAATATTGACTAAACTTAATACGCTGCTTATGATAAATATTGTTTATTGATGGTTTTATAATGTGTATTACTCTATTACAGTGGACAAGTTCAGACCAGTCTTAAAATCCTCAGGCAGCCTATTTGGATCCAATGATTACATCAATGCTACATTTGTCAAGGTATGTTCTTAAGTGTACCTATATGATTATGCAGCTCCTATTTCATAATTACATGTTGCTAGAATAGTTTCTATCGGATTATAACTTCAGAGATACCAAGAACAATTATTCTCTTCATATTTGTAACAAATATTTTTTTGAGGCAGCTATCTAATTTGCATAAACTAAAAATCATATATATTTTACAGGGCATTTCTGATAAGGAATTCATAATGACCCAGTCACCTTTGACCTCAATAGTAGAAGATTTTTGGAGACTTGTATTTGATTACCACTGTTCATCCATTGTGATGTTGAACACCATCGATGACTCTGATGAGGTAAGTGTTTCATGCTGCTAGGCGTTAAGTAAGACATCAAGATCAACATTAACCTTCAGAGCTAGCACATGTATGGAGCTGGTATGCAGATCACTATACAAAGGCCACCATGTATTGTGCTGGTATACAAACCATGTGCATGTTCACTATCTATGAAAATCAATTATTCCATTCACAGCATCATGCAAAGTCTGCTTTGGTGGAAGAATTATGTAAAAAGTTTACAATTTGCCTACTGCCGAAGGTTCAAGCAATCTGTGCGATCAAGATTACGTGTGTGTGTACAGGTTGGACATTCAGATTGTGGATGTAAACAAAGGAATTACAGGCCCCCAATAGTAATTCAAATTAATCATAAGAGTCCCCAGTAGATATATATTGTTGCTACAATAGTTTTACGATAGTGATTGTTCTATGAGGAAAACAAAATTAACGAGTTATATCTAGATAAAACATACTTGTAGATTAAACAAAAGTGAGATAGCAATTCAACCATTGCCTCTGTGAGATGAGACTTTTAAACCATGATATCATACAATAGTGGGAATTTCAAGTTTGCAAACAGGAAAAAAAATCACCATATGTAAAATGCATTGAGGTTTCATATTGACATATTATGCTCAATAACATTTAATGTGTATATAATATGTATGGCCTACAGTACAATAAAACACATGTTGCACCAAAATGCTTGAGATGAAAACTTTACATCCTCCAACAAGAGAAATAACCCTCTGCACTTTGGTATACCAGGTTTAAGTACATTTTTTCAATAAAAACCAACACATAAAAGTTATACAAACCTGACAAAATCATTTGCGAGGAAGCCGACCTGTACAGGCATGTAACGTCACACTGTTGTTAGTGGTTCATTCGTGAACTAATTATCACTAAAGTATTCAGATAAGCACCAACAGCTGAGAAAAGTAACCAACATTTAATCACTGTCTCAGTGAGGTGAGACTTATGTTCTCATGGCAAAGAATTATATCCTACAATAGCTGGAATTTAAAGTTTGCAGACTGGAAAAGGAAGAAATAGCAACATGTAACATGATCACAAATGTAAGTGTTGACATTGGTCTAGACAGCATAACACAATGACTTGAAGCAAATCTATAATACAGACTGGCTGGTGACATTTTAATTTGATTGACCAACTTCAGTTTCTTTCACCAATAACTATATGGCTGAAACTAAAAAGCCATTTAAGTAATTTAATCTACATTTCTTCTGCAATGCAATTACACCAAATTATAAGCAAAATGGCCAATCTTCGATCGTGATGATGACATGTGTTTACCAGCAGAAAACCAAAGTAGTAACTACAGAATTACACCTCACCTGGATTTGAATCTTGTCAAATTCGGTGCCCTCTTCATCTCTATGAAGAACATTTGTTTTGTACAAAGGCAATATGTAACTATGAATTGCCCTTTCCCTATTTTCCTTATTTAATGTTTTACATATTTATTATTCTTGTAGTAAACAATTAATCTGCTTCAAATTAATAAATATTAGTGCTCCACAAATGAAACAATGCATAGCAATGATTTTCAGCCAAGTTTTATGACGTATGAAAATATGAATATTAAAGGTGTCCAATGGTTTTCTGGTTTAACAGTCACTAACAGAATACTGGCCTAATGTTCACAATGCAGCTGCCTCACATGGTCTGATGACTGTTATTTGCAAGAAGATTGATGAAAGTGATGTGTTCACCAGGAGACTCTTTCAAGTCAACCATAAACGATCACAGGTACTTGTTATATTAGTAGTACATTATTGTGGATAAATCATACAATATTACTACATATTACTTTTTAAAACATACAGGTCTACTGGGTCTAATATCAAAAGCGGTTTTGATTGAGATTTATATTTCCTTTTTTATCAAAATATTAATCAAACTGGAAAAATTATCATGTAAAATGGCCGCCATTTTGCCAAAAGTAGGCAAAGCATTTTGTGTGAATTTGATGGGTCAATCTATTTTTATATTGAGTTATTCATTTTTGCAACCTCAGAAATATTTTCATTGTTACTAAACAAAGTAGGCTGCATAAAAATAAATCATGACATGGTTAGGAAATAAACAAAAAAGCTAAAGATAAAACTGAACAAGTGTGAATTTCAATCCGTTTCTGTATCATGTTATTCATGTTTAATTTGTGGCCCTGTCATTCGCGATTTATTTTTTATGCAGCCTAATACATGTTGTTATCAGGGTATTGTATAGTAACATAATATTTTGGTCTTCTTCAGTGGAATAAACTTGTTATTTTTGACTAATTGGTGTTATTCTTAATAATGATTGTCTGACGTTCTAGTTTTCGATTATATGATAGTATACCTATAAATTTAAATTTCTGTGCGCAAATTATGCACTACTAATCTTGCCATTTTCAGCAATCAATTCCTTGTCAGGGGTCTAGCGACATGTCAACAAGTGAGGGGCAGAACTTCTGAAGGGCACTTTCCAAATCTTTCCAATCCTTAATTTGGCCTACTGCCTGCATCATGTGAATACAGTGGTGGCTGTAGGAAATTTTGTTTGGGGAGCAACTTTTTCACCAATTTCAGAGATTGGTTAAACATTTCTTAAATAATAATAATAATATTAGGTATTTGTATAGCGCAAATTGCGATAACCTCTAAGTGTTGTGTAGAGCTCTATGAGAGTCGCTTGTTAGGTGCGCACCTCATATACACACATCACATCAGTAGCTCATTTGAAACCTTACAGTATGGGGTGTTCTTACATCCGAACACCAACTGGCCCCACTCCACTCTGATACTTTAACGCTGAGCACCAAGCAGTATGTTCCTTTTGTTAAGTCTTGGCAATGACTCGGCCAGGAATCGAACCGCCAACCTCCCGGCTGCATGGCAGATGCTCTAACCACTAGGCCACACAGTCGGTAATTGGAAAAGAAGACTCCTCCCACCCATCCCCTTCGGAAATTTTTAACAAATAATGTTAAGTGGTGCTATTTGCCATTTTTTAAAGTAAACTACTTTTAAAAAAGTAGTTGTTCAGAATTTGCTCTATTTATAGCTCCAACATACAAAATATACAAGGGGAGGGACACCCACTCTCCAAACTGTCCGCATGATTCACAGCTCCCCCCCCCCCAGGTTGAATCACAGTTATGATATTTTAACTCATTTCGTAATTTTCGATCTAGCCATAGTCTCGCGTAGAAAGGATATGTGCAGCAATATCGCTGAAGCTTGTTTTAAGTTGAAAAAAAATTGGGTGGGTGGTAATTCCCAATATCTACCCCTGGCTGTGACATCTTGGTACATCTTTGAAGAGAAGATTATGCATATGGGGTAACATTTGTAATATAAATCACAATACTGGAGAAGACAGGAGAGGAAAACGTGAGCACGAAAATTGTTCCGGATTTGTGCATTTCCAATTACATCCTCGCCCCCCTTTCCCCATGTTGGAAAGAAATTGCCCTTTCCCCATGTTGGAAAGAAATTTCTGCCCCTGAATATGAGGCAAATATTTCCAAATCCGGCTCAGTGGACCGGCTGGTTACTAGTTTAAAAATACCATCATCATTATCTGCATTTGAAAATGTTTTCACCTCTATGATCACCTCCCCCACCCCACTGTGTGAATAAAATAATTTGTTTTAAGGAACAGGCTGATTTATTGTTCTAAGAGACTAGAAATAATTAGTGTATATTTGCACATACCAATTCATTCTTTCAAATTAGAAGAAGCATATTGTTTTTGGTGGAGGTCAACGGTCATCTAAAAAAGGGAAGATTGCACACATGTTATACTTGGTATGCTGATGACCCATATTGGGTAGAAGGCTATTGTTTTTGGTGGAGGTCTGAGGTCACCAAGAGTCATGAAAACCAAGTAAACATGATATATCAAGAAGGGAACATTTCATACTTGGTATGCTATTGAGTAAAATAAGTGTATTGAATTTGGTGGAGGCAAACATCTGAGGTAACTATAAGAGGTCAAACTGTGAACACCTTGTAAACATGATATCTAAAGTTTGGTCAAATTTTATACTTGGAATGGTGATGACCCATATTGAGTAGAAGTATGTTGTTTTTGGTGGAGGTGAAAGGTCATATGAGGTCACTACATACATAAAAAAGATGGGGTAGTTACGTTTGTGTAACTGAAAGAGAAGTAAATATTTTCGTTCTTATGAATCAAACATTTTAAGTTGTCAGAGATATAAACAAGACCCTTTTCTACATAAGGTTTTGTAATATATCAATGTACAAGGTTTTCAGACCCATGTGAGCATGACGGTACGAATTTCAGTGGATTCAGAATAATTATTTGTGTGAATTAAGATTTAGAAGATATCATTAAACATGAATTATTTAAAATATGTTGCAGAAAAACATGGTTGATAATGTCAGTAATAGTCGTCCAGAAAACATTGGTATGTTTTATTGATGTTATATAGAAGCACCATCATGTGAATTTCTGTGTTTAGTCACATTGACCTGCTCTCTTGGCCAGTGTCATTGAGTACCATCGAATGTCATTATTTTCCAAGGAAGCCATCGTATTATGTAATCAGATTACTTCCAACTAAGCAAAGAGATGTGACATATATTTATCATTATTTGGTTAATGTATGAACATCGTAATAATCTAATTTGGTTCATTTATACCCTCAGTGGTTGAATTTTCAAATTTGCTGCAGTATTCATGAAAGTAGGTCAATTGTAGAAGCTGTATCCTGAACGAATCTTTAAAATCTTGCTTTTAATAAAACCAAAACAAAAAAATGCATGAAAACTCACTTAAAATTATCAATTTTGTATTTAAGGGTTCAATTTCATACTAAATCATTCGGATATTGAATTGATTTGCATATTAAGCCACACAATATATTTTATTTGTCGGATAAAAGCTTGAACGAATAATGGATAATTCACATGGAAACTAAGATCGTAAAAGTGTACATTAAATGTCCCATGGCAGAAGAAATTGAAGTGTTTGAAGGTGCATTTTCCAAACTAATCATAACCATACTTTGATCTTCATCTTGGCATGTGATAGTCCAGTAAATTGAAAGATGTAGAAAGAATTACTACAGGTTGTGTTGCTTCATCTTTTTTATTTCAATAGATACAAATATTGTATGTCCTACTTGATATTATAGTTATGTGATATCATTATTTCCGGAATAATTATCAATGTTCTATAAATTCTAATAACCCTCATATCAAGATATGATAAATTTAGCCTAATATTAAGAGGACACCATATGATGAAATCTAAAACCATATAATTGACTAATATGTGATATGTAGCAAATATTTAATTAAAAAGTGTTCTTTTTATATTGTATTGTGTTGCTTTTCAAAACTATAACCCCCAGGCACACACATTACACATCATTCACACTAGTATGTAATATGTAATCAAGTAATAATAATCTCACAATGTACTGTAGTTTGGTCCCTCGCAACATTCATGTATGTAGGTCTATCAAATATGCCTAGCTGGACAATATGGCCTGTTCTGAACACTTGGTGTATTTGTCTCATCATCTTCATAATCATCATATCCAATTAACCTCACATTTTCTATGCTGGGCATGGGTTGGACAGGGTTTACTTCAGAACCTTCCTCCATTTTGATCTATCATGGGCGAAATCTCAAATATACAGATTAAAAGGTAAACACTTTAATATACATAGGAGATGGCTTTAAACATTAATATACTAAACAATGAGTGTGCTTTGTGTTTCAGAAATCTCTTTTGGTGGATCACTTCTCCTTCCATGGATGGTTTGAAAATAAACCTGATGTTTCTAAACTCAGAGAATTCATCAAGTACACCAGAACCAAAGGCCCTGGTCCAGCTTTGGTACATTGCATGTATGTATTATAGTATACTAAATCAATAGAGATAATCGCAATTTGCGCTATACAAATATATATTATTATTATTGTAAACATGAGTAGTGCACCATAAGTAAAGCTCCTGGTTCACCATTAGTTAGTATAGTATTATAAACTGAATTAATATACATTACACTAACACTACACCGAGAGGAATAAAGGCCTCTGACCAGCTTTAGGTAAATTACATGTGTATATTGTATAGTATTTGAAGCTGAATCACTCCAAATACTAGTAATGCACCAGAACTGTAGGCCCTGGTCCAGCTTTAGGACATTACATGTAGTATTTAAACTAAGCTATGATGAAAACACGTAATATGCCAGAACTAAAGGCCCTGGTCCAGCTTTAGTATAGTATATGTATATGTTATAGTCGGTTAAACTTAATTATTATAAACACTAGTAATACAACATAACTAAAGGCCCTGGTCCAGCTTTAGTACATTGTATGTATATACTATATTAAATTGAATCATTATCAACACTAGTAATACACCATAACTACAGTCCCTGGTCCAATTTTAGTATACAATGCACATATGTATTATTATCTACTAAACTGTATCATCATAGGCACAGGTAATACAACAGAAATAAAGACCTTGTTCCAGCTTAGTACATTGCATGTATATATTAGTGTATTAAACTGAATTATTACAAAGATCTATGGAAAAATTCCTATCGAGTAATTGTTTGCAAGAGTTCCTACTTATAACTCACAGTTTGTTCTATTATTATCTCTGCTCAGAGTGTAATTGATATAATTCATATCATCATCATCATCATCATAGATCTGTAATCTATATCAATATGGAATACTTTTCATTAGTTTACTACTGAAAGTATCTATAGATAATCAATTTTAAATTACTAATTGTACTTGAGTTTAAGTGTACACGTCAAGTAAATAATATTGTCAAGCCAACTTAATACACATCCATCCAATAAGTAATATACATGCTATGAATGTGGCCATTACAGAAGTAAGTGGAAGGTCACAGTTTCATTAAATCTCCTGACTATTTATTTGGGCCATTGGTCAGGTTTTCAAAATATGTTCACATCAGGTGCCTACACCCCTGCCCAGAGGGGCCGATAATACAATAGTACAGTGTAAATAAACCTAGTTTCCGTGTGACATATGTGTGATCTTCCATGAGTTTGTATTTGTGGCATATATGATGTGATGTTTATTTGCTCAATGAGAAAGGCATGTGTAGGTCATATGTTGACATGACTTTGTTTACACAAGAGATTAACAATAATGTCCAGTTTGACAACTTCTGTAATGACTGAATCAATCTCATGTACTTAATCATTATTATTTTAATGCAATATGCAATGATGTTTACACATTAATTGAAATAGTATGATGTTAATAAATAATGCACTTATAAATACTG
>WXZC020000203.1:0-14254 GCA_011317855.2 Paelopatides confundens
ATTTTCATCTGCTGTATATCTGGATGTATAAAGTTGCCTCATAGATTCAAGCGTCGTCATTAAATATGTATGTTCCACGCTGTGTCGTATTATTGGTCACTCCTGGTAAAATCTGGTTGACGAGATCCCCCCACACAAACCGATATTTTATATACATTTTACTCCTGCTTGGTAAAAAATCGTTGGCCGTCTCTATACGATATCGATGTCCATTCTGTTCAGTTTCCAAATCATGCCTGACTACGCTACTGCACGGCAATTCGTGAATGAGATCAAACTGTAATGATGTCGGTTGGATCAAAGTAGATATAAAAATGAATGCTATATTATTTCGATAAAGCCATCATATATTAATATATGAATATCCTAACAAAATTGAAGAACATATGTGAATCTGTCCTTGACGACAGTACAAACAATTTAACTTGTAATAAGAGACCAACAGCCTGCGGTGGCTATACAAACAGCACAAATGCGACGCAAAGTTCAACTGTTGAATCTCATCAAACTGTAGAGGTACCCGTTCTCGAACGCGAACAACATGAGCAAGAAAACATATTAATTGCTTGCTTGGTAATAATTACAGCTATATCTTTCATAGCTTATGATATTTAGGTCTTAACTTAGTTATACGTGATGTATTAACCTCTTGTTATCTGGCAAGATGACCCTGTTCTGATTACATTTCATCATCTAATTATGAGGTTTAACTAAATTATTTTCAAGTTTGCAGCCCTTGTTCTTTATAGTGTTTTATCTAATCATATTTAGTTATTTAATATAATATTTAATTCACCAGTTAGAATATCAGTCTGTTATTGCGCTGATCCCATTAGCAGCATCGTCTCATGAATATTCAAAGTGAATTTATTACATTATGAAGGCCTTGCTTAATATCTGCTAATAATGGCTTTTGGTAGATATTTCCTTCTAATTAATTCATAATGTGCATGTTAGTATGATTTCCTGTACGCTTATACTAGAGCTTATGCTGATTGCGGTTGTATTATTATAGTTCTTGATTTGTAATCTGGAAATCTAATTTGACGTACGGTTTAATACGGTATAATATTTTGTACTATTTCCACATTTTGTTATTAACCTTTCTGTTTCCTTCTTTAGCAGCAAAATAGAGACCTCCTTTCTCATATATAAATTCATCATACCTGGCTACAGCTTTTAAGCAATATTTATATTCAACTTCCTTATAAATGCATTAGTTTTGTTTCTTTTTATATCGTTCCTTTTGAGATAATTGTTCTCTTCCGTCTGCAGAGCAAACACCGATTCTTCAAATTCACCAAGATGAAGACCAATATAATCATCTTTAATATCTTCATGACCAAGATCATGTTTATATTGAGGAGACTCAAATAATATAATGGAATATTTCCTGTCATCGTGTTTGTAAACAGTGTATTACATTAATATATATTATACGTCAAACTAATATAAATATAAACAAACATAATATGGCGAGTAATTATGGACATAAACTAAATTCTTAAACGCGGGAAGTTAAAAAATATGTTTAATTTGAAGGGCATTCAACAATTAGTTGTCATTTATACGAATAACCCAAGTACCATAGATCAAAATAATTCTAACCTGATGTGGAAGTGATGTCATTGTATCTGGCACATCTAGATTTGCTCTTAAAATATAATTTAAATCATTCACAATAATAAATGATTGTGCATATTTTAGGTAGCGCTATTGTGAAATTAAAATAGTGTGAAAAGTGAAAAGTAATGGATAGACGATGTTCATGTAAATAATGGTTAACATGATTTGTGACAGTCAATTGCTAATATAGTGCATCAAGGTAAGGGTAAAACAAACACTTAAACACAATTATTAAAGTAGGTGCTGGTGATAAAACTGATATTGTTACAGTTACATCTGTTATCAGTTTGACTTATCATTGAACGTGTAATAGATCATTTCATTCATGACGTCGGCCTTGAGGACAAACTAACTTTTGAAATAACATGCAATCAGAGTATAGTAGAGTTATTTAAAGGATATATACTAACGCTAGTTAGCTATGAAATGCCTGGTATATTTTTGGAATACGAAACGTTACCAACTAGCACAGAGCTAACAAGAATGAGATTAAAAACCAATACCAAGGCAAGCTTACAAGTCATAGCATTGTATAACAGTGACCATGAGGCAAAACGTTCCTTCATTAAATCTGTTCCAATATTATTTATTGAGCCTCTTACTTACACACAATTAATGACTCCACAGAGCATTAACTTACAAAACGCTAAGCTGTATAACACGTGCATGTCTGCGTCATACTCTAATCTAACTCAATATATTTTAAATAAGGGGAATCACCACAAAATACAGTGTAACAATATAGACAATAGCCTACTGTATTTTATCTCTGAATCAACTACGTGGGAATTAGCTGAGTAAATAGTACCGTCGAGGCAAGGCAGCTCAAGGCGAAACTGCAAGTTGAGTTGGAGGTTTTATTACAACACTTTTTGCACGAAAACTGCGGTATCGGATACGATGGATAATGCAGGAGAGCTACGCGTAATGTACAACTTGGAACATCTGAATACAGAATAGTTCTGGATACAACAGCTTAGTCTATGAAAGGTATACTATTGAAAGTTGTATATTCTTTTGATATAATGGTGGCTGTAAACATTACAAAATAGATATATGAATACATATTATAATCCACCTGTATGAACAAGGATCGTTTTTAGCATTTGGAATACAATTATGAAACATGTTGCGGATAGTAAATTGGAACAAAGTAGTGGTATTGTTCAAGCGCAGTAGTGGTATTGTTAAATCACAGTCGTGCATGGTATTGTTAAATAACCTTCAGTCGTGGTATTGTTAATTCACAGTAGTGGTATTGTTTAATCACGGTAGTGGTATTGTTAAATCACAGTAGCGGTATTGTTAAATCACAGTCGTGGTATTGTTAAATCGCAGTCGTGGTTTTGTTAAATCACACTCATGATATTGTTAAATGATAGTAGTTGTATTTTTAAATCACAGTCATGGTATTGCACAGTATGTGTTAAATCACAGTCGTAGTATAGTTAACTCACATGGTAATGGTACTATTAAATCACAGCCGTGATATTGTTAATTCACAGTCATGGTATTGTTAAATAACAGTCGCGGCATTGTTCAATAACAGTCGCGTTATTTTTAAATAACAGTCGCGGTATTATTAAATCACACACATTGTATTATTAAATCAGTTGTGGTGCTGTTCAACCACAGTAGTGATTTTGAAAAATCACAGTCGTGGTATTCTTAAATTACACTCATTGTATTGTTAAATCAACGTAGTGTTTTTTTTCGATCACAGTCGTAGTATTGTTAAATAACCATCGTTGTATTTTTAAATCACAGTGACTGTCGTGGTTTTGTTAACAGTTAAACCTTTCAAATATGAAACTTGAAGATTTTTTGAAAGATAAATATGCTTTGTGGTTGGATGTGAGGAATATGATGACAATGACAATCAGGGTAGTAGTCATATGGTAGAATACATATCATAAGATATTACTTTATTAAATGTATGTTGTTACGGATGCACAGTTAATCATTGAAGATGATATATTTACATCTGCACAATTAGGAATAATTTATCCGGTTTGGGATCACTCTTTGAGAGTCAAAACGTTTGTTTATCAGTTCAAGCGAATCTATACTCCTGATATAGCCCTATATCTATGATAAAATCCACAGTTGTGTAATACAGAGTTTCCGTTAACCCGGATGAATATTTTTTGTAATGATACACTCTAAAAATTAAAGAGTGAAAAATCACTCCAATGGAGTGATCACTGGATACACTCTTTGAAAAGGTGAAAAATTCACTCTAATAAGAGTGAATTTTCACTCTTGACCTGTTGAAAGGGTGGGTATAAGAGTGAAATCCACTCCAATAGGAGTGAATTTTCACTCTTTCAAACAGTGTAGCCAGTGATCACTCCATTGGAGTGAATTTTAGAGGGTAGGCTTACCTACATTCAAAAACACATGTGAACAAATTCCTTCGTACACAGGCAGTATAAAACAGCATCAATGTGTTCGTAAATGTGGGTGTATGCTATGGTGATCACTCCAGATCATCGAACGTCTTACCCCGTATAATGGGAAAAACGGACGTAAAACCGAATAGAGAGTGCAGTAGAGTAAATGTGGGTGTGTGCTACACTACCAGACTACTAACTGTGTGTTATAGTGCAGTAGAGTAAATGTGGGTGTATGCTACACCACCAGACTACTAATTGTGTGCTATAGTGCAGTAGAGTAAATGTGGGTGTATGCTACACCACCATACTACTAATTGTGTGCTATAGTGCAGTAGAGTAAATGTGGGTGTATGCTACACCACCAGACTACTAATTGTGTGATATAGTGCAGTAGAGTAAATGTGGGTGTGTGCTACACCACCAGACTAATAATTGTGTGCTATAGTGCAGTAGAGTAAATTCCTGAAAAATATCTGCTTTTTTTTCAGTTGCCGCCACAAAATAAAACTAAAATGTTGAAGTATGGGTTAAGTTAAGTTAGTCAAACAATCACTCTCAACCTTCAGTGACGTCATTGTGTGATTAGTAAACAGTGATAAAAGTGAACATTGTCAACATAGCCACTATTTCATATTTGCGCGGTATTGTCTGCTGTTCGTGGCACTTCGATCACTGTTAACGTTATTTGAATGTGTGGATGTAGCGATCAGCCTACCATAATGGGGCCATAATGGCTGTACGCAAATCATACTATTAGTTGAATTTGTCGCATCATCAGTGGAGTTTCTCCAATTGAAACTTGACGCTCGTAGTTGACCATATGCTCCGATCAGAGAAGGGGACATGGCAATGCACTCAGTATCCCTCTCACGATTGATATTTTTTTGCAGAATTAAGGGTGCTCAGATGTAACATGATGCTGCTTTACCAAACAACCCCCCCCCCCAATCGATATTTTCTCCTCGAATTTGGGCAAATTGGACATCGTATTTGACGAGAATTAGCAAGAATGGAGGGAATAGGAAACAAGGAGGGAAGGAGTGAGGCAATGAAAGGATAGAGAGGGAAGCAATGAATTGAGATATAGATCAAGGATGTGATGGCGAGAAGCAAAGAGACGAGGGAGACATGAAGGCATGGAGAAGAGGGAGGGAGGGACAAAACTGTAAAGCTGAAAACTACATATGTAGGCCCTACTTGCTACAATATTCACCAGAAAATAAAGGGATTTTTTCGACAAAACATACGCGATTTCTCCTGTTAGGATTCTTTTACTGTTGTTTTTATTTGGACGGTAAAAATGTTATTTATTTGAGGGAGTAATGTTACCCTTGAATGTAAACCACTCAGAAACTGCATTACACACATGCTACACTGCATGTGTGAACTGACGGCGTGTTAATAGTATGTGTTTGTATTCATAAAGAGTGACCGGTTTAATATATACACATATAACCATTTGGTAGCAGATTTGAATGCTATGGTCCTTTACACAAACATGCATATCATATTGCACAGTATATTAGGACATACTAAATGCTACTCAATTTGTTGTTAGTAGTAATCAAACAGAGAATTGATCAGTTTTTTTTTACTGAATTTGTTCCCTGCAAAATATTAATCATTTGTTAAAGAGATTTTAAAAAGAACACATTACCAAAATATGCTCATAGTGCACCGCGTATGTGGTCAAACTCGGTGTAGTAAAACAGTTTGTTTTAGATTTATTAGAAGATGAGTGTGGGAGGTTTTTTTCTCAAATATACAACAACAAAGTTGAACACTACTTATCAATATAGAAAATGGATTTGGTATGCAGCAGATGTATACCGTATGTATAAGGACTTGCTCTGCTGCGTAAGGCGAGTTCCAGTATACGTTTATTTCATTTAAATAATTCAGATTTATTATGTGGTTCTCGACGTTTATGAGACTCTTTACTATATATCAATGTGTTACATAAATATCACGATGTTATCATAACAAACAAACAAACCCCCTAAAGTGTTATTATTTCTGAACTGGCATTATCATGTAGACATATCAAACAAGTCTGTTATGTCTGTGATCAAATTGATCACTGTTATGTCTGTGATCAGTTTGATCACATACATAACAGTGTCGTGCAACCTTTTAGAGAGCAAACAAAATGGCTGTTTTTTATACTGTAAAGATCGTGATACTTTTGAAAATTGTTTAAAAGAAAATTTGAGAAATTAGTTAAATCAAATTAATAAGTGGGCAATCCACGGATTTGCATATCTCATCCTACTTATGATGTAACCAGCCGAGTTATGCATATCAATGTAGTGCCTGTGTGATCGATGACGTCATTGGTCAAAAGTCGTTCTTCCTCATCCGCATGAGCGATTAACGTCAAACTTGGTGGGTGTATGCCTGTACATGGAATGTAGTGTCTCCGTGACGGATGACGTCATAGGTCAAAGGTCAGAAGTAAAATGTAACAGAAACCCAAAAACTATTACGCGCATGCCAAAATGTCAAACTTACCTCGCAAACCGCAAAACCTATAAAGGATATAACACTGCAAAAATATATGTAGCGCTAATTGATGTACAAAGCCAAAAGCTATGAGGTCAATCAAGGTGAAAGGTCAAACGTGTGCAGTTCCTCCGTGACTGATGATGTCATAGGTCAAAGATTAAGAGGTCAAAGGTCACATAAACAAAACAAATGGCATTGATATATATAGACTATTTCGCAAGTTACAAAACCAAAACACATTGGTAGAGTTGAAGCAATGAAAATATATGTTGAATATAATAGAAAAAAAAGAGAAAGAAAGTAGAAGTCCGCACCTATCAGGAAAAAAATCTAAAAGTGGTATTGATACGCATGTTTAAAGAGATGGTGCATGCAAGAATATCGTAGTCCGTAGTTCTGTTTTTTTTTCACTGACAAAAGTGGAAAATAATTTAAGCATTCTGCTGAAATTTACAACCAATTCCTGCCTGTCGTTTTCGTGACATTTAATAGTTGACTTTGTCACATTTTCAAAAGTAAACTTTGAGCTTGAAACAAACAGGTTCACAAATGTAGGTTGACAAATACAGACTACTTGTCCACGAGAAGGCGTAATCAAATATGCCAGTATTGTTTACTTCTGTTGTAATTCAATACAGACACCGTAACACTGAGTTTGTAAGCGTCTGTCATTGTATTTGGTGTGATGTAACCAGCTAACACGCATGTCGGTGCTTATGTATTTATGAGCTGGGTAATTACGTTGATAATGACCGTTACCAGCTGTTTTTACTGGTAATGGGCAGGCCGTTTATAGTACGGTAGATTCTTTAATCAGGAAAGTCATTGTTAGAACGAGATACTGCAGTTACTCTTTGATGGTCTTGTTTAATTAAATAAAATGTACCCCAAGTTGTATTAATCTTATTTTGGCATTTCTCTATATAGAGTCTTTAGAAGATTGACGGAATTGTTTTTTTTTGTAGTTTTGTCACTTGAATTTGTTAGGACGTCGCACACTGGAACTGATTTTAGCGTCGAGTTATTTTAAAGCAATATGCTAGGAGTAACTATGCAATAATTTGGTGTACAACTTGGTACCGCCAGGAATGTAATACTTAAGTAGGTTAAAATTATATATGGATTAAACTGCTCATTTCTAGTTAACATGCTTATAAGTTAACAAAGTACAGTAGACAATACGTAGTGCAACATTTCCATTGTGAATCATTTTGTAGAGTGCAAATTCACAAATTTAATATATATTTTTGCAGTTTACTAAAGTACAGAGAGAGTTTGTACCGAATTTTGAGCGCCAAATTGCGTAAAGGTATAATAAGATATCATTTACCTGGAGACTGGCCTATAGTCATAACCTATATAATTATTAAGAACAATAGGCATACTAACTGTGTTAAGTTAACTTCGTGTAATATCGTTTTCTATTTTCCCTTATACAAATCACATTGTGTTAATCACCTGTATGTCCAAAGACAGATAACATCCCGATATGATCATTCGCCCGCCGTTTGTAATCCTCGCAACAGCAGCAGCAAGATACGACACACACTAACTTCAGTGCAGCGCGGTTCCGCTTTTTCAAAAAGACGAAGATGACAGGATCAATGACATAGTTGAACACGTGAACCCATATTCCGATTAATTGTGCTATCGGAGAGAGTTTCACAGAAAATGCCAGTAGTAAACGCTCAAGCTGTGGATAAGAAATGCTTAAATATTGATTACTGGTGTTTTCTTTCTTTTTCCCGCTGCATATATGCTAACATATATTCACATTGAACCAATAGAGTATGCTACTCCCGCAAACTATCCCCGCCAATATTTATGTATGGTTTTCCCTGTGGTGTACTATGCAAATTGAGTTGAATAATAATAAACTACGGTATCAATTGCCAAGACTTTACAAAGGGACATACTGATGGGTGATCAAAGTTAAGTATCAGAGTGGGGGCCAGTTGTGTGTATGGATGTAAAATGCCACCCGACGTGAAATGTAAGTTACAAGCCACTTCGGCTTCCCACATGTATATACGTGGTAGCTTAGCGTCGTAAAAAACTGAAACTATAATTATAACTATAATTTAATTGAATAATACAATGCCGTTATCAATTTAGTTGAATTAATAAAGTATCGTATCACTTTGATTCAGTAGATCAATTTGTTTACGTCCCGTATCTCTTTTCGGTTTTGTTCAATATGTTAAATACATTATATAAACGATAAAAGACAACTTATACAATATAATTAACAATTATGGTGCAATTTGTACGGTTAATATAAACTTCGATAGTACTTTTAAAAACTTCCAATTATTAAGGGACATATCACAACAACGAAATAATCAAAATTTCTGAATATGGTCAACTGAAAGTCTGTTTTTATATATTTGATTAGAAATAGTTAATTTAGAGCAATCCCACAGTGCTAATATATACCAACCGTGTGTATGTGAAATGTGTCAATGTTTATTTTATAGAGTACAACATTTATTTAATATACACTCCTTGTCTGCCAAATTGAATGACAAATGATATTCTCAGTTGTGTATATCACAGCACCTGTCAAAGTTGGTGTATATGGTTAGAATAAGGCCGGCGTTAGACGTTAGATCTATTCATCTACTGTATATATGAATTAAAAATCATTACAATTTAAAATATGCCAATGGCAACCAAGTTTTCAATGAATTTGATCTCATGTTTTTAATTGAATGTATTAAAAATGCAGCACATAACAACTGAATCAACGTGGAATAATCCCTGTGTAGAGGTCGTTACGTCATTGTCTATAATGTAATACACACAAGAATGGAAACAACTCGATTCACATGCCCCTCGAATCCATTACTGTCTCATTTGTTAACGTCATGTCCCAAACTACATGCATTTGATGTAATTATACAAAACTAATATTTTAGTTTATTTCTGTATCCAGGCACCGTCATCAATGTCCGACTTTGTAATGTTTGACATGTGGCGCATTCACATCACTTCCGGTTAGATTGAATTGACTAAAATAATAAACACACTCGATGTTAATTAATTAATCCATACTCAATCCGTCCATACTTGGAATAACCAACTGACTGACTGATGTACATTTGTATAATATATAACATGCATATTAACTTCGAGAGATGGGATATTTTTTCAATATATCGAAAAATATTTAACATCATTTTTTTACTTTTTTTTATTGAACTTAACATTTAACACACTGACGTTATTGACCAGGTGTTAATCAAAAATAACAACATGTAAAATACTTACATAGAGCGGCAACCAGGATATCATGTAGGCTATAGAAACGAATATCATTATTAACGCAAAACGCAGTTCACTGTTATTTTTCTGCCTGGTGTTAGCATGTTCAGTCGAACGATTAGGCCCTCTTGTTGTTTCAGCAACGTTCAAGTGGGCAACCTTGTTTTTTAAATGAAGGATGTAGTAAATTATGATGAGGTTGCAAGTCAATATACTCAACATTATTGAGAATCCAATAGCAAAGAATATAACGGAAAAGGGCAAATGGTACTTGTTGATATCTATAACGTCTACTTCTCCTGGTGAGACACATTCAGGCCCTGCTGGTGTTTCCTTTACATATAATCCAAATCCGAAGATAGGCAGTAGACATACAACCAGGGCCATCGATATCAAACTTGCCAGAATAATCTGACATTTACGCAGGGTCGCGTACTGTCGATGTAAGAACGGTGCCATTAGAGAAAAGGTTCTTTCCGCGCACATTAGAACATTAGCGAGTCCAGACGTCCAGCTGAAAAATATGCTTGTTGAAATGGAAAAATCACACTTGAAAATTGAGTAATCTTTAAGGGTGGGGTAGATGACGCCTCTAACGAGAAAGAAGATTACAGCGATCATATCAAGTCGCAGTAAACTATTAAGGAGAAATGATGGGATAACTTGTCGCGAGTCTTCAGTCCTGATTCTATTTGCGCTTCTTGTACTAAGTATTGCGAGAATGTGCGCAACGAGTCCAACTGCGAGAAGAAATGTTAGCACAATCGCCGAAACAAAACTGGGTATTGTATATTCTTCAATAACAGTTGATCCTTTGGACGGATCCATGGTTTCTTCAAAGTCTACCGTTTCTGATATTATATCCTGCAGCTACGTTCACATATAATTAAATATGCTTAATACAAGCACTTACAACGATCTCGAGAAGAAGAAGTCTTTAATTTCATATCAAATGATTTCGTTTCGTGAAATGTACAAGAAGAATAATATGGGTTTTCCCATGCAGCAAATCACTTCAACCTTAAAAGACACTTTTAAGTCTGAACAAATGTCAGACTTTTACACAAAGTCCTCACCCATGGACAACAATCTAAAACAATTAACGTACTCTGCTACCAAGACTAGTGCGAATAGAGTTAAATCATCTCTTTTGATTGAATCCTTTAGCACTTTTGTCCACAACACAATACGGTCGCTACACTTAGATGATTGCAACCAGGTTCTCCGAATCTGTGCCCGTCAACATAATCTCTCACATTAAGCACGCAGATGTGTTTGATTAGATATATCAGTATAACGCTTTCGTGTCTAAATAGAGAGGGAGCAAATATGAATGATGGTGATATCCGTGTAATTACAACACATCATGCAAATTACTTTATGAAAATAAATATCATGCACTTTTTAATCCATAAAAAAGAGCAATTAAACACTAATTTCAATATTGAGATCAATAATAAATGAAAAATATGGTAAAATATATACTAGCCATGTCTTATAATACAGATAGTACAACTAGAAATAAATTACATTCATTGTCGGGTTCCGAAGCAATGAGTTGGAGAAATTGATGTGATTGCTACACATGATGTGAAAAGATTGCGTTTTGTTCGTTTCTGCGACTGAGCCGGGCAAAGATAATGTTCCAATTTAGGGCATACTTAAATTTGGAACTTCAATTTACCGAGAAATGAAAAACACAAAATGCTTTCAAGTAAATGTTTTAATTTTTAATTTGTTTAAATTAGTTGTGTATTCCAACTATGTGGTATAGTATAGGCCAGATGTTTTGTAATCATTACAACTTAGCAGCTTAGGTTTGTTTGTTATCGCAAGGAAAAACAAACAATTCATTCATATAGGTTCAATTCTAAGTTCAAGTGATGTCTTGGTATATTCCTTTTTTCTTCTTCTTTAGAGCTGGTTTCTGTAATACAGCAGAATTTCAGAAAATGTGTATAATGACAAGTATTTCAGTAATTGTAAAAGACGGATGGATCGCTTATATGTCAGTATGTCTTAACAGACGGAAATAGCCACTTTGTTTTGCAATTATAGCCACAAAGAGTATATGCTATAATGTCAGGTTATAGGGTGTGATATAATACCTTAGTCTATCGGTCTAATCAACCGGACTAAATTGTTAATCAGCCTACCAGAATTAAGTTACACCTATGAATGATTCCTGCACCAAAACCAATAGTAGGTTAACAGATTGGTACTCTCGACCAAGGCAGGGGTGGATCCATGATTTTTATATAGTGGATTTCAGGTGAACCCAAAATTGCGCCCGGGGAGGTTGGATATCCCTCTCCTAACTGCTCTGGGCTTTGAGCCATCTTAGATTTCCCGGTGGAGATCCGGTGTGTCAGCCCCTCCCCAAGCCCCCAACACCCGCCACACCCCCGCCCCAAGCGTTGGGTTTTATAGTTATTCATTAGGATATTATCTGAAGGTTACCTTTAATTGATAGCTTTTGAATATAGTGTTGATAAATATATGGACGGTCGTATAATCGGAATATAAATGCGAAAAAGAAAATTAGATGAAATAACTTGCTCATTTTGTCGATACTGCTTGAAATAGATATACATATTTTAAGTCAAAACCACAATTATGATTTAAATAAAAAAAAATACTGTACACATTTATTTCATACAACTATTTTTGTATCGCCTTGCTGCTCCGGCAAATGTGAAACCATAATAACGTAGAGGATTGGCGTCGCCAGAAGCGGGGGCACAAGAAGTTTGGAATTTACCCTTTCATTTCTTCCGATTTTCAGGAATAATTTTTAAAATAATAAACTAGACGTTTATATTACATGACTAATAAAATGAAATATATATTTCAATATTTGCAGCAAGACAATATCAAGTTTAAAAAACGCAACAATAAATACAGAACAGCATGAAATAAGATACTTACTGTCAAACTCACATCGTCACAGCTTGTTACATATATAATACAGAACATTTAAGAAGAAACTCCGAATGAAAAACCGTAGTATACGGGCAAGCTATACGGTAAGAAGTTGGTATTAGTAGGACCAAATGAGTTTCGTATTAATTTGTGTTTTATATATTTGTTAACATTTACTTTTTTCCCCATCCATGTAAATGTATTTATTTCACAATTAGATATTAAGTCCTATTAAGAAATATCAAATGAAGGGAAAGTGCATGAATATCCATACAAAATAATGCGCAGGAACTCACGTGTTGATCTGCAACCCATAATATATTGGTAATCAGATCGGGAAAAGTATATCAAACTCCGTTCATTTTCTTCACGAAACTCATCGTATTAAATGTCATCTTCTCCATACGATATCGACACGAAACTTGCATCTGACATACTCACATTTACAAATGTAATGTATAACGACGATAAAGCCATATAACGGTAATGTCGCGTGTTGCTTCCATTATCACGTAAATATTGATTTTACATCACAGGTAAAATACAATATAAGATCTTTCCAAAATTATGAGAAAACATCCGGTCAAATATAGAAAAAGTTAACAAATATGAGAGAAGAGGTATAGTGAGATTATAGTTATACCGACGCAGGAAGTTCAAACACACGTGTGAAATTGACTTGGACTGTACAAACAACTATAGTATGAATAATTTCTTTTGAATCTCGCAGTATAACGCCTTCACGGTAATGTGCAGCGAAGCGGCCTATCCCAAAATATGGAACACGTGTAGCCAAAATTTCTTCCAGTAAATAAATAGGCATATTGTCATCAGAATAGAACGCGTAATGTATGGAAATTGGTAGGTATGAATGTATAAAATTGAAATCATTTGTAAACACTGTGTATACCAATGTATAATCGTTAACAACATAAGAAAAAAACGTTTAGCGTCCGGATTTTCGGGAAAAGAAAGGGAAAGGCCCTTTCTTATTTTATTTTATTTTATTTTTGGTCCGTTCGCCGTTTGAATTTTGAGGACACCTTTTCATTGCTTAATTTTGCTATATGCACGTGGACTATTAATGCATAGGCCTATATATATATATCAGTTTATTGTGTGGTGAGAATGTAGGCTACGTAGACTATACCGAGCCCGGCCGAGTCCACACAAGTCATTAATGTGTTAAACATTGTTAACATATATTGATTACATACTTTTTTTTACTCCAGGCCGTCTCATGAAAATCCCACAATAGAACCATTTATGCACACATTAAACGATTCCTTCATAGCCTATACGTGAGTTAATGGGGTTAAACATCACATTTAATATCAGTTTAATATAATTTCCACTATAAGTCATTGATATTGTTGTACATTCCGTATAATGTTAACAAATGACAATATTTTCAAAACATGTATATATAATAAGGGAAGAATGTCAGAATGTTAGACATCTAGAATTTTCACATCAGCTTTAGCTAAGAACAACTAAATTTCATATTTGTGACTGTAACCTAGCGAATACACATCATCATG
>WXZC020000204.1:0-14233 GCA_011317855.2 Paelopatides confundens
CTTCTGTCCCTACATTTCTTACTACCATACAACCCCTTTAAATATTATTGAATGTTTTGACAATTGTTTTTGAGACTACAAAGGTCAGAGCAGAGAGGTGTTATCTATGCCAACTCCTTGGTCAGAGTACTGGAAGTGAAGCTGGCAGAAAGATCACATAGACCTCTTGTTCAGGGCTAATTAAACATGTGATGACAGACAATTATTTTATTTGGACAGGTGGCTGTTATGTACAATAATTAACATATTCTAAGATGTTCAGATGTTTACCTCGGATGACATAAAATAACCCTTCCCTTGACGTACACAAAAAGAACAATATGGTTCTTGTACTCATTTTGAGGAATCAACATGCTAAGTATGATATCTGCTGTTCCCATTCTTGTACTCAGTCAGGGATGTGCCTATTTCATTTTGAGAGCAGTTATAAAATTGACCACTGGCCTGGGGGTGTTTACAAGCGGGCATCACACACACGCCACAGTGACTGAAAAGATTATGAGTATCATCAAAACAAAAAGGGTGACATTGAATATGGAAAATTCACTTATTATTAAATGACATTACTCACATGTATGTGTCCATGCAGTATACCCAGTGTTAAAAGCATATGTATTTTTTGTTAGTAATAATGCACAAATTAAAATTGCCCACATGTATAATGAAATGACACCTAACTTCTCAATCACATATACTGTTATTTGTTTTATGTGTACACAAACAGTTACATGGTTATTGTCTTACCTCTGCCCAAAGTCTCCATGAAGGCAGACTTAAATAAGTTTGCTGCAAAAATACTGCAATGTACACATCTGCCATTGATTCTTCTTTTTGTCTAAACATATTGATTTGGACCGATAATCTTCCTCAATGCAGACTGTAGCGGCCCCTTTGCCGTTGTGGTAGACATTGACAGCACTTCTTGCATCTTCACACTCACTGCTGCCACTAAATTTCTTTTGTTAAAGGAATAGTCTGACCGCGATACCAACTCTTTCAGCTGCATAATTAAATCAGACATTTAAATCTCAATTACAACAATAAACCGTCATGGCTCTAATTGTATAGTACTTATAAGCCAAGGCATCACACAAATAGAATGGTAAACCGTGACCAGCTCACATGCATCAATAATTCTTCCTAACCAAGAAAGCCAAGAGGCTTAGTGATTGCCAATATTAACAGACTATATTAGCCATGGTCAAATTATTTCAATCTGTCATCATGGTTAATGAAATTAATTAACATGGGTTGTTGTTGTACTGACTGCAGACATACATACCAAATATGAAGTTTCGCCAAGCTGAACTTTTTGAATAACCATGTTTACAAGGTTTTCCGATCGACCTGTTGAACTCCTGGAAGCAATAGTGTTCTTGTACTCATCATGGTCAACCAACATATACTTAGTTTGGCTCAGCTGTACGTTACTCTTGTTAATTTGTTGCACTAATGTTAATTACCTTTCAAACATCAAATGTCCATAACCTAGCCCACTTTGCATATAAGAATCTGAGCTGAAGGTGTTTGTCGAGGCTAATTACCAGCTAATTGCACAATTCTTGATGAGAAGAAAACCATAGTGTTGATATGATACATTGCTCTAGTAACTTGAGTGAATAGTGGAATAAGGTGATTTATTTATACTAGTTAAACGGAACCAGCTTATATATAAATGTTAGTCCATACCAAACTTTTGATATATAAAAGAGCAACAATCTAAATATCCTGTTGACATTTGCATCAACTTATGCACCATTTTTGAGGTACTGACATTTGTAAATTTTTCTAAAACACTTTACTGGTAAACAGTTATGATGGCACATCTGCCCACAGAAAAAACAGGGAGGGGGTTTTGATTTACAGACAAATTAGCATTTTACCCTTGTTAATTGCAGATGTCATTGTGTGACAAACATCTATGAAAAAGTGACTTACTGAAATATTAATTAAAGCTATCATGAGATCATCACTTCGGTTAGGCTGTATGGTAATTTTGGTTCAAGATTAACAAGGTTAACAAAATCAAACTATAGCATTTTCCTCATTTGTTATGTATTCTATGGTTTCCAGCATATTTATTAAATTGCATTCATCTGTTAGGAATAAAGCATAATAAACTGATATATTGTTCTGACAAAGTGTTGCAAAAAAATACAGCAGATTTATGTTAAAATAAGTTGTACTCGTCTAATTTACCAAGACTAAATCAACCATTATACCATAGAATATGTTAAAGGAAAGACGAAAAAGTTGATACATATAAGGTTTGGTGTCTGATTTTAATACATTTGCAAAGCATATGCAGTTATGATTTTACAAGTTACAATTCTTGGAAAAGAAAAAGAAAGAAAAAATGTTCCAAATTACTGATATGGCTGATTAGTATAATTTTGTTTTGACATTAGTTACCTTAGAAGCATACCAAATGTAGATTTGTTCTCTTTCCAGAGTAGCTTTAGTGCAGTGTTGTGTACTAAGACTTACAAGAAGACTTAGGGCTGAATTAATGAGGAAAATGACCTTTTCCTGCTATTTCTTATATGAAATACTGACTAAAGTATGCAGCTACACAGACAAAAGATTTCAAGAAAATGAGGAGGGTTTAGAGCTAAAGTGTTGAAGACTATTCTTTTCCTTTTATTCCTTGAAGTAAAAGTTTTGCAAGCATTCAGCTTTGTCAAGTCTGTAGGAAATTTAATATTAATGTGATCTGGTAATCTATCATGCTATCTGTCAAAGTTATCATTCATAACCATCATTTCAGTACAGTAGATGGTAATTACATATGAATGCTTGTACATATGGTAAAGTTTGATCAATTACAAAAATATTATGTCCAGGACTACAAGATGCTCTGGTGTTACTGGCAAACTGACGACAATGTAGTCATACGAGTTACGGCTATCCATTTGTTCTCAATGTAAAGACCCTTTTTTATTTCTCTCAGTCCACAATCTTGTATAATACATGAAAATCTCAAAATTAGTGTCATTTTTTCACCAATCTAATACAGCAAATCCTAAACCCTTTTTGGTAGAGGTCATATGTTCATGATATTAAACATGTTGTCAATGTTCTCTTCAGAGTTGGATGCAGCAGTATACCAGTGGAGGTAAATTTGAAGTTGATGAAGGTGCTTTGCTTTTACCGCATATGATTCTGAGAAGTATGTCAATCCACTGAAAAGAAAGAAAGAAAATGTTTACTATTGGATAATCAATTGAAAAATAAAAACCATGGAGTACATTTTTTACTACGATGGGATAATTCTTGGAAAGTTGATAACATGGCTATCTTATCAATACACCTTTTGTTGAGTTGTTAAGTGGGAAACTATTCAGTAGCAGATGGGTTAAAAAGAGGGTGTTTATTCAACAATGCTGTTTATGATTAGGAATTTTATCTGAAACACTTTTATTTGGAAGAAATGTTAATTTGGCAATCAGTTATCTGACATTCTTCTTCATTTGACTACTTTAATGTTATCCACACTGCTTTGTGGTCACTGAAGAAGCTTTCTAGAATTCCACTTGATACTATATTTCTACAAGAGATGTTTACATACATGTGATCCAGGCACGAATTGTAATTTGTTGTTGCAACATTATTGATTTGTTTGAAGTTCTTTGCTTCCACCAGAAAAGATGAAAGCTTCTTTTTGTCAGCAGTTTCTTGGAACAAGTCAACATTGAAATCACCCATTATCAATGTTTTGTTTGAAGGAACTATGATCATGAACAACTTGTTTAAAGCTTGCAGAAACTGGTGCATGGGAACAGCAGGTGCCCGATAAATGACGATGATTTGTATTAAGCCACTTCTTGTGTTTATTGTTGTTATTGTGATTTCAACATTATCAGAGTTTAGTGATTGTTGTTCGGTGATTACAATGTTTTCCTTTGTGTAGACAGCTATTCCATGTGGGGAGTTTGATGAAGAGAGACTGTGTGTTGGCAAGTTCAGGAATATATTGTACCCATCAATATGTAGGTTTTCAGTACTTGGTGTTCCTGACAAATGACATTCTGTAAAGAGAAGGATATCAGCAGAAAGAATTGAATGTTCATGTTTGATGTCGGCCAAGTGCTTTCTTAAAGACCTTACATTTTGGTGTAAAACTGTTGTTGTATTTGCAGCTGTTTGGATTTCTGGCACACACATTTTCATAGCTCTTTCTGTACGCAATAGTTCCATTTCTTCTACAACATTGTGATCAACATTTATTTTGGTTGGATTCAGATTCAGAATGTAGAGTCCAGTTAAGGATGTCACTCTACTTAAAGCAACATAATGTATGTGGCATTGTGATCTATTACCAGACATATCAACTACTACTTCCTTAAGTGTGTCACCTTGGCACCTGTGAACTGTTTTTGCAGCAGCTGGTCTGAGTGGAAACTGCTTTCGCATTATCTCTGCATTTTTTGTACGACCAATTCGAAATTGTCGAGCTATTCGAGTAATTGGGGTCCAAGTTGAAGGTATATCAGAATGAAGTTCTATGGTTGAGTGGCGAAGTGTCTTTCCTATGCTAGAGTCATCAAACTGTATCCAAACAGTGTGGATTTTATTTTGCTGTATATTTTGAATGCACTTGACAATACCTGAAGCACCATTGATTAATCCATCATCAACTGCTATATTAATACACAAATCTACTCTTTGACCAAATGCAAGGGACAAGTCCCTCATTAATCCCATTGTCTTCTGAGGATTGTTTGGAATGTGCTCAAGTATGGTTTGCTTGACCGATGCATTAACATCACCTGTCACAATGTCAATTGATGGAATCTTAACCTTTGTTGTATTGAGCATGTCAAATATTTCTTTGTTATGCGCATTCACAAGTGCATTTGTTTGAAATAGATGAGTTGCATTTTGAGGCACTTCCTCTGATGTAAGTAGTCTTACTCCCAATACAGCCAGGTCAGCACGAGTGTGTTTTCCTTCTCTCAGTCGATTTAGAAGTTGTGCAAATGTCTGATCATCTTTTTGTCTCATTATTTCAGTTAATTCATATGAAGTGAAGTTACTTTTCCATAGATTAGTTGCCAGTGGGCCATAGTCATCTCTTAAGTCATTGAATATCCAACCATCAAACACAGGCTTTAGCTGGAAGAGATCACCAACAGCAATGATACTGACACCACCAAAGACCTTATTTGAACCCATTATTTGTTGAAGTCTTTGATCTATATATCTAAACATGCCATTTCCAACCATGGATATCTCATCAATAAAAATAATCTTCAAGCTGTGGTATTTCACTTGCATGGAATTCAATTTGTCAGCTGTTAAAGCTCTGTAGTGAAACCCTTGACTTGCTGGTATTTGTAGAGCACTGTGAATTGTGGTGCCTTTGATGCCATATGCTGCTTTACCTGTTGGTGCCATGAGAAGTATATAAGTATCATCAGGGTCATTACCAGGTACAGTTGAGTAGTACCTTAGTAGGGCATTATACAGTGCTTTCAATACCTGTGACTTTCCAACACCAGCACCACCTGTCAAGAAAGTGTACAAAGGCTCAACTTTTGTTTTACACCAACAAAGCACATGATAGAAGAACCGTTTCTGCTTTGTGTTGAGGCTGTTAACTAATAAGTGATAGTCTTGATCTGGCAAACGGGGCTTAAGTAACTCTTCTGTGCTGACATTGTTCACTGCTACGCCAATATCTTGTCCGATATCATATAGTTCTTGATGGCCATTTTTTCTTTCAGTTTTGTCCTTTTCTTCCTTATCTTGCTGATCTCTGTGTTCTGTGTTGGGTGCAATGTCATCAGGCAACTGAACATCATTCTCTAGAGATTCAACAGCATCATCTATAGCTTCACTATTTTGATTATATTCAGCTTCCTTCTCTTTGATAGTCTTCTCCAATGAATTATATCGTCCTTGACAAGTTTCAGATGCACCAATGATGTCAGTTTCACGTCTCCATGGGACAAACAACATAAGCTGTTCTCTGTAGTACTTTTCAAGATGAGTCTCCTTGTTGAAGCGAACGTATCTAATAATCTTTGGTTTGTTTCTCTTCTTGAAGTTCAAGGCACCAACTGTATAACACTTTGTGTCTTTACCTTTCACCTGTTTGCTTGGTTCACTATTATCATGTATCAGTTCTTCCACGGAGGGGTCATCTTCATTGTCTGTTTCATTTCCATCTTGATGAGCTTCTGTATCTTTTGTTTTATTTGCAGAAACATCAAACCAAGCTGCAAAATCAGCCAGACAGTAATTTTCCAGCAGTTTAGGTCTAGCAGCATACTTCTTGATTAGTCCCATGCATTCAATGTCTGTCGAGTCATCTGAAAGTTCTTGAATAAACTTCAATGGTTTAAGAAGCACAGTTCGATCTTCTGGTGGTGAAGTGTTCACAAACACAAACTGACGAGAAGCTTTCCTTAATGACATCTGCAGAACTAGATAAACAGCCTCCTGAGCACTAAGTTCAACATGATTCAAGAATTTGTTTCCAATATGTCGGACACGTTGTTTGATGTCAAGATTACCATCTTTTGCTTCTTTTGTGGCTCGTTGCATGAGATTGCTCATTCCTCTTTGACCTTTACTTATGTAAGATACAATGTACATTGCACAAGCATATGGATCAAGAACATACTGAATGTCCATGTTTGCCTTCCATGTTTCTAATAAAGATTTGTTATAGGCATTCACTCTGATTTCACTGGGAGATCTCTGGAGGAAGAGCTTGTCAGCTGTAAGAGACCATCTAATAGCATTAATGTATTGAGTTTCAGACATGCCAAGAATCTGTAACATTTCTTCAAATGTGGTAGTAACACCCTCTGCAAGTTTGAGTTCATTTAGATAATCCTTTATTTGCTTGTACAGATCTAGATGTTGCTCATTACCAATAGCTACATCATTGTCTAGAGGTGTAAGAATCATTGTTCTTGGCATTGGAGGAAGTGGAAATCCAAATCTACAAACACCTTGTCTTTTCTTTCTGCAAGTTTTAGCATGGCTATGTGATTGCAAATTCACTGAGTGGTTCACAGTAGCAGAAGGTTTATTGCATGTGACATATCTGTCGATAAATGATACTACTTCATCATTTGTTTTAGTTCCATACAGAGGTGCATCTTTTATCCATGCCAACATGTGAATATGGGGGGAACCACGTTGCTGGAATTCCACTCTGTAGAAGTAGTCAATGATATCACCAATTGGGTGGTAGGAACTTTGCATCACATCAGTGATTAATCTACGAACTGAGTAATCAAAATGCCGTGCACAAGTGACTGGATCACTCTGAATGAGTTCAGACTTTTCTTGCCAAGTCATGTTCAACATTTCAGAGTCAGTAAATTCCTTATTTTGTAAGGTTCTGCCAAGAATTCTCAATAAATGTAGCCAACGTGTCTCTGCAGCTGAGAAGGACATAAACCATGTGGGTATTCCCAACTGTCGGATCATAGCAAAGAGTTCTTTTTTAGAGTTTTCCCAGTAAGGTGGAGACCCTCTTAAATTTCTGAACACTCTAAACCCTTCATCGAGAGAAAGCATTTCCTGTACACGTTCCATGTTTTTGAAATCCTTTGCAGTTAGTTTCTTCCCTTGCAACTTTTTTTTTCTCAGGCTAAGTGTAACTTTCTGTTGTATGTGATTGATTTGCAGTTTCTTTGTTTTGTAGAATATATTTGGAATAGACTTTGCAAACCTTCTGTCTTTGTTCCTTAGCTCCCATTTACAAACTGAGCTGTAATGAACTTTGACTTTGTTTTCATTCCTAGTTTGTCCACAAAACAGAGTAGGAAAAGCTAATTCTTCAGAGTATTTATCTTGAAACAAGCCCAAAGGTTGATTGCCTTCACTTGGTGCAAGACAGTAAGCAAGACATCCATCAAGTGTGAACTCTGGAGTAAGCATAGTGTCTAATGAACCTGTAGGTTGAGCTTCTTCATTTGTCACTTCTGTCCATTCATCATCAGAGTCTGGCTGAATTTCTCTTGCATCTTCTGTTGATAAATCTGGTTTATTGGATGCAGCAGTGTCATGCTTATCACAATCTACAAATTCTTTCCAATCTGGTTCCATGTCTTGAAGTGTATCAGACCATGAATCTGAAACTGCCACACCTTCATCTCTGTAGAGTTGACTATTTGTTACTAGCCAGTTTGCAGCATCAAGTACCTTCTTTGGTCTAATATTCTGACTCTGAACTGAATGTTTATAAGAAAGCTTTCTCTTAAATTTTACAGGAATAGTTTGACTTTCGTCCATTCTTCGAGGTAATGTCCTAACTGTAGTGGATACATCAGCAGGTACATTGACAACGTTTCCTTTCATGCTCAATTGACGACCTCTGGGAAGTTCCCTTATTTGCATGAATGGTGTTCTCAGCGCAACTAATCGTTCTTCTAGGGTGTATAGGTTCAGTTCTCCAGGAATATTTGGCATAGCCACATTGTTTGCTTTGCCCAAAGGAGGAATCTTACCAGAGGTAACATACTTGTTGCATGTTCTGCAAATCCACAATCTGCCTTTTGTTGGAGATAACTCCATACTTTCTTTGTTCTTCAAAGATTCAGTAGAAACAACACTTTGTTTGTACCACAACTGTTCACAAACAAAACAAATATATTCTGGACCCACCGAAATTGAGTGCCAAAACTGTTGCTGTAGTGCTTTAAATGATGTTGTGTTACGGGATGCTAGTTTGGTTGATTTAGTAACAGATTCTTGTTGTACATAGTTTTGATCAGTTCTACGTTTTTGCATACGTTGCTGGTTCCCAAATCTGTCCTCGAGTTTAAAACCACTTTGTTCACGCAATGATCGAATGCGTTTCTTATTGGAATGTTGTTCATTCTCTTGGTAAACTTTATTTGACCTCATTTGCTGCATGCGGGTTACATTTGTTTGACCTTCTTTCTGCAAGTATGCTTCATTGGTTCTTGTTGACTTCATTCTTTTGACGTTGTTTTGATTTTCTTTTTGTGAGTATGCTTCATTGGTTCTTGTTGACTTCATTCTTTTGACATTGTTTTGATTTTCTTTTTGTGAGTATGCTTTGTTGGTTCTTGTTGACTTCATTCTTTTGACATTGTTTTGATTTTCTTCTTGTGAGTATGCTTTGTTGGTTCTGGTGATTTTCATTCTTTTGATGTTGTTTCGCGTTTCATTCTGAGAGTATGCATAATTGGATCTCATGGTATGAACTCTTTTAATGTTGTTTTGTTTTTCTTTCTGAGAATATTGATCATTGGTTCTGGTAGTCTTCATTCTTTTGATGTTGTTTTGTGTTTCTTTCTGTGAATATTGATCACTGGTTCTGGTAGTCTTCATTCTTTTGATGTTGTTTTGTGTTTCTTTTTGGGTGTATCCTTCATTTATCCTGATCATCTTCATTCGTTTAGCATTTTTTTGCTTTTCTGTTTCAGAAAAGTCATTGGTAGACCTGATAGTTCTTATTCGTTTCAGATTTGCTAATTTTTCTTTTGCCTGATACTCTTTGTTTGCTCTAAGCTTTCTCATACGGATTGCACTAGATGAGGTCTTAGCTACGTCCAATGTACACTCTACACTTTTCTGTTCTTGCCAAATGCACTGTCGGTCTAACTCTTCTTTTACAAGTTGTTTGGTTGTTTTGGGATTGGACAATGGAACTGTTCTGGACATATTTGATGAATTCTTAATACTAAGGACAACATCATAGTGATCACTGTTTGTGTTAACAAGATATATTGCTCTCTTAGATGTGTTGACTTTGTTACTCAAATTACCACTTGCAGGATACCGCAGCCAATTCCACAGACTACCAGATAGTGCAAAAACATAAATATCTGTTTGTAGAAGTGAAGCTGCAGCCATAATTTCAACTTCTGTGGCCCAAGTCTCAGCTATGCTCATTTCTGAAGTTTGAATGTAATCTTGTACTGTTTGTGACCTCAAAGGGAGATGGTTTGTTTGAAGTGCTTGTACTGTTAAATGCCTCACAATGTGATGATTTCCTTCTGAATGAGTTATCAAAAATGACAAACACCGAAAGAAACAGTTTCCATCACCTTGAATGGTTTGAACACACAATGGACTATCATTAATGGTACAGATGGTTGGGGAACTAATGTAGTTTGCATTTACAGATGTATTAGGATGGGAAGAACTACTCATACTAAAGTTCTCAGTGACAGACTTTGCCCATCTATCATCAACAGGAAAATAATGTAAGGTATTATTCTTCTCTATGTTGACAACAACTACTTCTGAATTAGCTACATTGTCAATATTAACATTTTGTCCTTCATTGGAGGATGTACAACCCTTGTTCTGTCTAAGATGTTGAACTGATTTCTTAACATGCTTTTGTCTTTGCTTGTAACTTGTTTTCTTAGTTCTAGGCATAATGGTACAAGGATATGTAGGTGTTTTCCCAAAGTGCAGTGACCAAAATAGACGGATCAAGCTTGGACAATTTAATGCAGGATGAGGACTCGCGACTTAATCCTGTTAGTGCAATGTAAGGTTCAAGTGTATCCAATTGAAATATCCACGTTTTATGTTCAATCTCCACGTTTTATGTGCAAGTTCAGTCTCCACGTTGTATGTGCAAGTTCAGTCTCCACGTTTTATGTGCAAGTTCAATCTCCACGATTTATGTGCAAGTCTCCACGTTTTATGTGTTCAACGTGTTCGTTTTATGTGTGCAATGTGTTCGTTTTATGTGTTCAAGTTCAATGTGTGTGTTGTATGTGTTCAAGTTCAATTTCCACGTTTTATTCCACGTTCAATTTCCACGTTTTATTCCACGTTCAATTTCCACGTTTTATTCCACGTTTTATTCAACGTTCACTCTCCACGTTTTATTCAACGTTCAATCTCCACGTATTATGTGCAAGTTCAATCTCCACGTTTCATGTGCAAGTTCAATCTCCACGTTTTATGTTCAATCTCCTTATGTGCAAGTTCAATCTCCACGTTTTATGTGCAAGTTCAATCTCCACGTTTTATGTGCAAGTTCAATCTCCACGTTTTTTTATGTGCAAGTTCAAGCTCCACGTTTTATGTGCAAGTTCAATCTTCAAAGTTCAATCTTCAAAGTTCAAACTTTATTAGTTTTATTATCAAGTTCAATCTGAAAGTTCAATCACCAATCCAATTTTATTCTCCTGGTCAGTTTCCAAGTTTTATTTTCAAGTTCAGTTTCAAAGTTCGGATGCAAAGTTCTGTTTCAAAGTCCGGATGCAAAGTTCGGATGCAAAGTTCTGTCTTCAAAATTCAATTTTTATTCTCAAATTCAGTTTCAAAGTTCAATTTCAATTTTCACAATTCAATTGCCATGCCAGTCTTCAAAGTTCAGTTGCAGAGTTCAGTTTCAAAGCTCAGTTCTTAAAGTTCAATTCTAAAAAAAAATATTCTCAAGTTTAATCTCCAAAGGCTCCAGTTTTATTTCCAAATTAAGTTTTTAAAGTTTTATTCTCAAGTTCAATATTCAATTGCAATGTTCAGTTTCAAAGTTAAATTTTTCTATTCTCAAGTTCAATTTCCAAATTTTATTCTCACGGTTTTATGCTCAAGTTTCAAAATGCAATCTCAAAGTTTTTTCAAGTTCAATTTCAAAAGTTCAGTTTCAAAGTTTAATTAGGGAAGTTTTATTTCGAAGTTTAATTATGAAAGTTCAATTTCAAAAGTTCTGTTTCAGGGTTCAATATCAATATGTTCAAAGTTTAGTCCTCAAAGTTTAAATTGCAAAGTTAAGTTTTCAAAGTTTTTATTCTTAGGTTATAAATTTAAATTTCAAAGTTTTCTTCTCAAGTTCAATTTCTAAAGTTCAGTTCCGAAGTTGAATTATCAGTTATATTATGCTCAAGTTCAATCTCAAGTTGTATTGTCAAGTTGACAAAGGTTGCATTCAACTTTCAATTTGAAATATTGAATTTCAAAGTTTGATTCTCCAAGTATAGACCATAGTATGGACAATTAAGGTTTGACAATTCACAATACAGACAAGTTCACATTTAACAGTATATATAAAACAAGTTAGATAAAATTACAGTTCACATTTAACAGTTTGGACAACAGTATGGGCAATGCAGATTAGACAATGTATACAGTTCACGATACAGTATTATGTTTTAAGAGTCTAGACAACAGTAGGGCCTATGGGAATCAAAGCTAGACAATTCAAGTATGACAATATTTAGACAGTTCACATTAAACAGTATATAGATGGTTCAAATTTGACAATTATGATAAAGCTTTGGATTCAACTGATATTAGCAAGGAAACAATAATACTAATGTTGTGAAGGTTGTGGGGTTATAGATGGACCTAAATTAAAGTTGTATGCAGTTGTATGCTCAAAAAACTTAATGTTTAGTTTTTAGTAAAATTCTATAATATAGAAGAACGACTTTCCAGTAGCAGTTGAGTGGTCCAACAAGATATCTGTAAGGAGAAAAAAAAGTCTGTAACAATAATTTTGAATACATATGAAAGCTCAAATACATTAATCTGTGTAAGAATGCATGAAATATTGAAATTACAGTATCAATAAACAAATTCTGCCTAAATTGGAAATGCCGGTTAAGCATTGGGACCATGCACTTCCAGGATTTAATGATCCACTTAAAATACAACAGGATTACCAGGTATCATTGTGCCAAGAATCAATGCCAAATAACTGATGGTTTCTCTAAACTTACTGATTTGGGTATTTACAATCATCATTTGCACTTGCCTGCTCAATACCATATCATTAATCTAACTTAGCTTAACTATGTAGGGGAAAATGGCCCAGTTATGTCACCAACGTGTGACCCACGACTAGTGTTCACACTATTATCGTAATCCCGCTAATTTATTACATAATTTGGGGGAAATCTGAATCTGTACAAAATGTCCTCAATTATAGATTATCAAAAAGTTAATTTCCCTGTACAGTAATCGTGCAGTTTTGGGGACGCAACTTTTTTCGGTTGTTGCTACCTAGTAAATTTATCTTCCATCGAATACAGAAAGAATTTTTATAAACAGTAAAAAATGCAAAATAAACATTGCCTTTGTACTTTTCCTTATTTTTGGTATTCCTTGAATCTCTTTCCCTGTCTAAGTTCCCAATTTTCCCGCTAAAAAAGAAGTACGCCGTTCAATGTATACATTATTACTCTATGTATAGGCAGGTCTACATTATATCACAGCTTCTGTTGAAAGCAATGTTACAGGTTCTCTCGTATATGATAAACATAGCTCCACAACAGGAAACATATATGGAATGTTGTGAACCATACTTTGCCAACCTATCACAGTGGTTTGTTCAAGCCTCTCATAAAAAGGACAGTGTAGACCTGCTCAACTTTCTTATTCCCCGAATGTAGTTTGTGATGAAAAAAGTATTGTAGGCACATTTTTCATAAGGTGCCCCAGTATCTAGACTGGTTACCCTATAGTTTGAAATGTAGTTTTCCCAATTGTTTGCCGTAATACAACATTGTGCTCTCATATTCTTCAAAAATAAAAAAAATATTAATAAATAAATGATCTACAACAAAGGTGTGCCGCTGACTGCCGGCACTGGTAGTTTGGTCATAATGTTAGCGCCCGCATGATTGTTTGGTTTCGATGATACTTGTAACCTATTCAATCATGATGATGTGTGTGTGTGTGTGTCAAGAACAGAAACTCATAGTTGGTATGTAAATGATGCATATTGAGTACATGAACCCTATTGTTTTTGTTGAAGGTCAAAGATCATTTGAGGTCAACAGTGGTCAAAATGCAAAAAACCTTGTAAACACGATATCTCAAGAAGGGGAACTTGGACAAATTTCATATTGAGTAGATTAACCCAATTGATTTTGTTGGAGGTCAACGGTCATTTGAGGTCAAAATGCTAAAACCTTGTAAACACAATATCTCAAGAAAGGAAGCTTGGACAAATCTTATATATGGCATATATATGCCACATATTGAGTAAATGAACCCTATTGTTGGACAGAGGTCATTTGAGGTCAACAGTGATCAAAATGCTACAACCTTGTAAACACTATCAAGAAGTGAAGTTTGGAAAAATATAATAGTTGGTATGGAGATGACCCATATTGAGTAGATGCTCCCTATTGTTTTTGTTGGAGGTCAAAGTTCACTTGAGGTCAACAGTGGTCAAAATGCTAAAACTTTGTAAACACGATATCTCAAAACGGGAAGCTTGGACAAATATAATAGTTTGTATGTAGATGACTCATATTGAGTAGATGACCCATAT
>WXZC020000205.1:0-14228 GCA_011317855.2 Paelopatides confundens
GCGATATACATTCTACTACGTGTGTATGATGACTCAATATAAATCCATGTTTAAATCGGAAAATATAGCCTATAGATTTATTTTGATATTTTTTTTGTTTTTATGTATTTTTTGGGGTTTTTGGTTTTTGTATTTCTTTTTTTGGTTTTTGTTTTTGTGTTTTTTTTTGTTTTTTTTGTATTTTTTATTATTATTATTATTATTATTATTTTTTTTTTTTTTCAGTTATAATGTTTTAATGATTTGTTTTCAGTTATAATTGTTTTCACAGTTTTTTCACAGGCTCCCGCGATATACATTCTACTACTTGTGTATGATGACTCAATGTAAATCCATGTTTAAATCGGAAAATATATAAATTTATTTTGATATTTTTTAATTTATTAAAAAAAATTTTTTTTTTTGGTTTTTGTATTTTTTTTTTGGTTTTTGTGTTTTTTTTTGTTGTTTTTTTTGTTTTTGTATTATTTTGTATTATTTTTTTCAGTTATAATTTTTTAATGATTTGTTTTCAGTTCTAATTTTTTTCACAGTTTTGTTCACAAACTCTCGGTGATATACATTCTACTACGTGTGTATGATAACTCAATATAAATCCATGTTTAAATCGGAAAATATATAGATTTCTTTTAATATTTTTTGTTTTTGTAATTTTTTTTTGTTTTTGTATTTTTTGGGAGGTTTTTTGTCTTTTTTTCTGTGTTTTTTTTTCAGTTTTTTTTTCAGTTATAATTTTTAATGATTTGTTTTCAGTTCTATTTTTTTTAAAAGTTATGATATTTTTATTTTTTATTTTGATCAAATGAAACATGGTATTTATTTTAAATTGGTAAATTTAATGTTTTTTTAATTATTTTTATTTTGCATTTGTTACGTTTGATTAATTACTTCCTTTTGCTTTTAGGTATTTTTTGTTTGTTTTTTGTTTTGTTTTTTTTGTATTTCGTTTTGTTTTTGTAAATGATAATCCCTAAATGATATTTGATTTAGTCATAGATTAATCTTTGATCGTAAAAGTTTAGGGCTTGACGACTTACTCTAAGGGAAAAATCCATTAGGATTTCAATAAAGTATACATATTTAATATAACATTTTCAAGGTTCAACTCTGTATCCACAACAGTATAAATATAACAGAGCAGAATTTTAGCTGTTTTAGCATTTATTTTAAATAATCGTTAAATTTCACATTTGAAATGTTTAATTCTTTAACAATACTATGTATAGACATATATTCAAACTTAATATCAACAATATGTTTATTAATTTCACCCCAATGTCGTTATCTTAACAACCATTTTGCATACAAGTGATTTGGAACACCTTCTATGGCAATAGTATTGTCTTTTTATTTATTTTTTATTTTTTATTATACTATTTTGGGAGAATCTCTTGTAATTTCTACTATCGCAATTATCATCAGATGGATCCTTAATCCTTCAAACCGAACGGAAACAACTTTGCTGCCTGATGGAGCATAGTAAACACGCGTCTTCACCTGTCGCACGCAGGCCTTGAAACTGCGAGTAGCTACCGTTTTTTTCTGTCACGCAGGCACGGAATGCCAGTGACTAATGTGAAGTGATCAGCAGTCTATGGATGATGTGGTGGAAAATACTCGTGCGACATTTTAGGCCGAACGCAAATATTTAGCTGGTTTAATTAAGGCATATCTTTTGTATAAAATACTATTTTGTACTATAACATACGGTATACTTTGTCATATATAATCGTACCCTTGATTAATAACTTCAAGAAAGTCCTATATACCACCATATTTATTGTAAAACTTAATTAAGATTCCAACAGCTTGGGAGTTCGATTCCTGGCCGAGTCATTGCCAAGACTTTAAAAAAGAACCTACTGCTGTACTGCGGAGTGCTCAGCGCTACAGTATCAGAGTGGGGGCAGTTGAGTGTATGGATGTAAAATGCTTCCCACGTGGCAGCTTAGCGTCGTAAAATAACTGAAACTATAACCATAACTATATGTCGTGCTCATTAAATGTACACTATAGATAACATACCTGGCTTAAAAACGTGGAGTCATAACTGTGCATTATAAGCACACTTTATGAGCGTTTTAAAATATTTCCTTGCGTTCTCGATTTGATTCTTACCTATTTGATCAATATATCAAGTATTTCACTTTACGGTATGATACATACCACATTATGTAACCAGAAAGTCTACATGATTCCTTGCCAATGTTGATATACTAACAATACATTAACCTTCGACAACTGATTTCAAGCTTTCACCACTGTTGATCATATTGATCAATGATCGGTTCTTGCACATGATTGTGGACCTACATACCCAACTTTGACAAAGCTGTAATATTTAGTTATGCTGTTTACAAAGACTGTTAAGACTTTGAGTTCCAACACATGCAGTAAGCTTGTTGTACTCACTAAGGATAACCTATATACCAAGTATGAACACATTGAAGTTGGGATTTGCGTTTACATGGTCTTCAGAATTTGAATTATATTGAGCTCAAAACAATTATTTGACATCCAGTAAGAACAATAATGGTTGTTGCACCGACTCTGGACGGATATGGAATTTGTGGTTTGAGTGCACGGGGTCCCGGGTGGGTGGGTGTTTTCATGGGCGGATCCAGCAATTTGTAAAAAGTGGTCCAAAAATTCTCCGCAAAGACAAAAGAAAATCTGATCTATGTCCGTTACTACAACGTGTCTCTAGGGAGGAGTAGAAGTGGTATTTTGGAAACTGATAAATGTTGCGGTCACTGACATACAAAATTGTGCCATATAACATGCACAATTGTGAAATACGACTACATGTGATTTGTGCAAGGGCGGTGAGTTCTTTTCAACATTGGGGGAAGGCCTGAAATCGCGCTGATAAACTGATCATCTTTTATGCATATAGTGTCTCTTCAAATACGTACCAATTTTTGATTTGCTATTTTTTTCAACTGTTCGAATTATCTAGGTCAAGCCTTTCCGTTGTTGCTGTTCTCTTTTAATCCTCTTGCCAAATTTAATATTTTCTTGTCTAGTTTTGGCCTTTCTACCTTTACAAAACAGTGTGTATGCTTCCTTTAACCTTACAATATGTAAACAAAAATAAAGAATTCTGCTTTCATTTTATTTGTTAATCTTAATGTTTTTGTATAGTTTTTGCCTTTTTAACTGACAGTCAAAAATATTGTATATTCTTACTTTTCTTTGCACTAGAATTATTATATTTCTAGAGGTCTTTTATGTTTCAATCGTCTTAAATTCTATGCTCCTTTGTTTTTAACGCCAATGACACTTATATTTCTGAAATATTTTTAGCTTTCATGCATGTAGTTAGATAATATTTAATATCTTGACAGATCTTTTAGTATTTTCTTTTACATTCAGACGCTTGTTTAGGACATTTGTGTAACTGATTTATCTTATATTTATATACCTCCTTTTTATCAGGCGATCTTACTTTTGAACTTTATTATTATTACTTGTATACTGCTTTTAAGAGGACCTTGGGGAAGATTAGCTTCAGCTAACCAAGAATACGCCCTACATAGAAGGCCAGAACTTATTAGTACATGTCGTCACTGTTTTAAATTCCTACTATAGAATTGTTAACCTATTTGTACTAGCATGCCAATTATATGTAAACAATCCTTCCAGCACATATAGACCATTGAGTTACTGCAACTTGTTTAGGCCCGAAGATTGTACGCATGAAGCAATTAGTCAATAACATGAAATAAACACGTTTTCATCGTTTTTCATCATTTCGTATACATATTTTATTATTTTTCTCTTTCCAAGTATATAATGAACTTGATTAGAAGATATTACACATTACATATTATATACATCTTCCAAATTGTCATTTAAATTAGTGATCGGCACTGAAGAAGAGCTAGAATTGCTCGAAAGCTTTGCAGAATCAATTATTGGCTGTTTTACTTTCATTATCTCAAGCCTCTCTTATAACTGCTCTGTCGAATCTCTTTCGAGATCCAGCCATTCTCACTTGCATGATATTTGTTTTATATTCTGCCTCATATTGAAAGTTATCCACGTATTGATTAATAATATTTTTTCTTCTGTGAGTTTATGAGTTTTATTGAACTTCGTTGGTTGTAGGCTAAATTACATTTTACGCTTGTTTAATGTTCACCTTAGCTTAAAGTTTATAGTTTCAGTTATTTTACGACGCTAAGCTGCCACATATACATGTGGGAAGCCGAAGTGTCTTGTAACTTACACTTCACGTCAGGTGGCATTTTACATCCAGACACCCAACTGGCCCCACTCTGATACTCATGATGGTTTTACGAGAATTGTGGACTGGTGCTTCTAAATTACATTGCTCTACCATATTCATTGGCGTTACTCTCCCCAACTGTAATGCTCCCTGACCCTTTCTCTTTGACTGCACCAACATGCTTTTCAAATTTACGACCTTTTGTCAGAGTAATGGGTGTAACGGTTTCTAGTCCCTCGAGGATGTGACCCGTCTCGCCACAATTGTTATAGTTATAGTTCCAATTATTTTACGACGCTAAGCTGCCACATATACATGTGGGAAGCCGAAGTGGCTTGTAACTTACACTTCACGTCGAGTAGCTTTTTACATCCAGACACCCAGCTGGTCCCACTATGATAATTTAACGCTGAGCACCCAGCAGTACAGCAGTATGTCCCTTTTTAAAGTCTTGACAATGACTCGGCCACATATACCAGGCTGCAACCATATATATCCGCGTAAAGGATGATACTACAGTCGCCAACATATTGAATGAAATAAAAAACTTTATATTTCGAGGACACCTGTCATCTTCCTCAGATGGATTTGGCAAAGAGGAATAAGGAGTATGGACAGCTAAATCCAGATTTCATCCGATTACATTGTCCACGTAAATTTAAAATCCCCTTTCAAAACGATATGATATAATGATCTGGTTATATTGTGAAACTACAGTATAACCTAAAAAACTTATACTTTTTGTGGTTATTGAGTCGGAGTTTGAGTTTTGGGCTAGTTTCTCCAATGTAATTACCTGATATGCATTCGTACACATTCACAGATAAACAACGTTACACGAATCACAGTTGAATCTACCAGGCTTAATAGTATCGGACCCTGTGGGAGTTATTTCACTGGACGTAACTAAGATTTTACCAATTTGGCTCCTGGACTTGTTACATAACCTAACAAAAGTGTGGTCTGTTGGGAGTCTGTTTTTAACAAGAACACGCCTAATATTACGGGGCTGTCTATAAGCACAAATGGGAAAGTTTGACAAGGAATGTCTGGCATCAGGGCTAGTGGAAAACCATTTCCAATCATTTTGTACAAATTTGTTAACAAGTAAATTAGAAATATGGTATACGTGAATAATAGGTATTCGAGCATTGTTAGTGTTAGGCTTGTAGGTCAATAACGAAATATGATCAGTTTCTGGACTCTGTTCAATTGTTGGCATTTGGGATTTCAATGATGACAGACTATGGGGACAACTGAGCACAATGCTGTACATTTACAATATGCCTACGTTACTAACGATTTGGCTTACTTCATGACATGATTGTGGGGTGATCACGGATGTCATTTCTGATCGTCAAAGTCACCATTAGAGAGCTGCTCTATGTTGGCAAGTGTTCACGTTTAGTCTGTACTATGTATCAAACATCCATTTGGTTCGGGTAAGAGTCGTTCATAATTATTCACTTCGTGGCAGCAAATATATTTCGTTTCAGTATACGTCACACCAACACAACCGCACACACACACACACAGTTCAAACGTTATCAATCGATCTAAATCAACTTCTTCCAATCAAGCATTTTGGCCGCCATTCCTCGGCCGTGAACAACAACTTAAAATCGTATGTGAGAGATCCTGTAATTGAGATAATTAACAAAAATCAAACACCGGTATCAAATACCTTTTCCCAGTTTTTCGTAGAGTTTTAAGAAGTTGATCTAGGGTGGATACACAGTGTATTCGCATAGCGTTTGTTATTACCACAAGTCACCGTTTGTACTCAGTTGTCCAGATAATACGTCACCATTGACATAGGTCAAGTTAATTGCGCAATCAATGGTAGTCCGCATATGTGGTTGATCTGCGATTCGGGGAACTGGGAGTTCATACGTTTTTGCATACTTACATTTGTCTTTGGCCGCTTATTTCGTTAGGCATTCACGTAATACTTATTATGTATGTAATTTTCTTTACTGATGTATACGGAATTAAATTCTCATAGATGCCATATCAATGTTAATGACATACGAAACTGAAGTTCCTTTTTTGCTTTCTTATATCCTGACGGTCAATAACATTTGTAATAAAATGATGTTTCTATATTTGTTCTATTTCTATGTAATATAAATCATACGCTAACTATCACTCACAACATTTGTTATAAAGCGACCGAAATAATTGAGTTTCTCAACTGAAAGAAAAGTGTCGAACACATTTGATGACTTGCTTAATTATTTCCTGATTTTTGTATTTCGTTTTTGAAGATTCTTACTTTGACTAAAAAGCATTATCCAACGTTCGAGTAGTGGTGTTTCCGAGATTTATAAATAGGGACGCCAATCAAGTGGAGTGTGGAAGGGGTGGGATGTTAAAGTCATGAAATCCTTCCCCTTACCCTCTCCCCAATTAAAATAACAAGAAACGATTGATCAATACAATATGCCAAATTGTGTATATTCTTATGTTGAAAACCTTTATTGAACTGTCCTTATTAAGGGGGTTAGTACTGGGTTTTTTCAAGGTACGATATTGATTATTAAATTGACTGAAATAGCTGAATCAATTAAAGATATCAAACATGAAATTGTGGTTACGAAAATCTACCGCACTGTACATGAGCATTGGTTGAAGTGTTGCATAATGTGTTTAATTAGTTGGATGTCTGTTGACTCCTCCACCTTGAAATGTAAGGGTGTTAATATAGTTGGATGTCTGTTCATCAGTAGTAACAGAAGGCAAGCGCGTTCATCCAACATGTAATGTTATGGTTTTAACTCTGCGAGTCCGCACTGTAATGTTGTGGGGTATAGCTACTGGTAGTTATTGTATGACCGCTTCGAGAATCTTGGAGATGAACAATGGAGACTGTAGACGGAGTCTCGGTAAACAGTAAGTTCGGTTGCAAATTCATTACACAAGAAATAACAGAAACAGGTAATCTTCTGTGTCGTTACATGAGAATCAAGATGTTTAATCAATCGATGTCAAATCCAATGTAATGGGTAAAATATGCTTTCTTAAAAACGAATACTTGGAAGTCATAAATCATATACAGGGATCCTAAATTAGTTGAGAGAAAAACACTTGAGTTGTGTTATGTATAAATGTATATTTACAACTAACTATTGGCTCTGAAGAGTTACGCAAACTGGCCTCATGGCGAGGGCGTGGTTGTATGTGTAAACACGTTACAACTTTGGCAGCCATTTTATAAACGGGGATGTCCCTAAAAGAAATTATAAACTATGATTGGATTATAGTAGATTAAAACTATAGACAAGTCGAATGACTGATATATACACCTTCTATGAAATGACGTCATATGTCTATGAACTTGGTTCTAGATATTAAAAACATGTTGTTTTGAACATGACAAGAAGGGTGATTAATTGGTTTCGATTAAAATGAGAAACAAGTTAAACTAAGACATTCTGAACTTGTCAATAGAGTGAATTCACACTGATTGATTACATCAAAGAAATAGTTAAGATGGGTGTTTTTGAATATCAAGGTATATTAAACTAATGTATACTTTGCTATTACACACATGTTGCTAAATGCTTCTGGTTGAGATATATGATCCTATATGGTCACTAACAAGTATAATACATGTATTCAAACTAATTCAATCTGAAAGCTAGTCTAGTTTCAGTATTATCGACATAAAGAGTGTCGTTATCTAGGACACATAACGACAAAGGTTCACAGACATCGACTTGATTAAGTATGATCTAGTAAGAGATCTCAGAGACACTGTGAGAAAAGGTAGGTATGGGGAATTAAAGGGACAATATAACAGTAGTCACAGAGCCACATAATAGAAGCAGCACCTATTTTGATTCGAAGAAAAACAGCTGAAATACTCTTTAATTCCTACTAACCCATCTCAATAAAAAGTATGGATGCGATCATATGAAGATGCACCATTACGGCATTTTCTAGAATGTCGAAAATGGTCACCTATGATCACAATTTGACACATCCTATATTGCCATCCTAAGAGCATTTTTCTCCAATGAAACAATTGTCTAATTCTAACCGTCGTTAACGTACGGGAATACTTCGAGGGTTAAAATCTGCAGTGAAATACCTACAAATGTGTTAGTTATTATAAAAGACTGACGAAGGTTCAACTTAGACCATTAATTTGTAAGGTGAATGAAACTGAAATTAAGATGGACACCTTTTTCTCGGGTGGGTGCCCCAAGAAGTACGGGTTCTAAGCACTGTCGGATCACAATTCGTTGTATTTGTGGGGGGACATAAGGTAAGTGTAATGGATAGAACGTACTAGAGAAATGATATATACAGGAGTTGCAAGCCATACCACAATACCAGGGAAATGGGGCGCGCGAAATGTATCAGGTTTATATTAACATTGTACCCAAGTGTGACAATTGCGAACATATTACCGCACATGCTCTATGCACTCGGGGAACTCCCTGGATCCGTGACTGGTTCTTGTGAGAATTGGCGTCACTGTACTGTACCTTCTTGCAGGGTATATATGTAGTGCTAATTAATACATAAGGTCAAAGGTTATGAGATCAATTTACGAAGTGTCGATAACTCTTCCTAAACCCCTAAACCACAATACAACAACTTAGTGGGTGTATGCCACATGGAATACGGTGCATCCGTGGCCGATTGTGTCAAATGCCAGAGGCCAAATGTCCGCAAAACAAGAGCACAAATGGTGCATATGCTCATTATGGGAGTGTCATCTGCTAATGAACCAAGTTGTATTGGCAGATATATGCATCTTCAAAACTCAAGTATGCAGGGATGTGTAGATGCTACAATCACTACCTTTAAATGCGAATACTTTCAGGCCAACTTATATACAGGTATGTGGGTGCAAAAGCCACACCATAACCTTTGACGCCAGTATCTGAACAGCACATATGAACCACTATTCAACAATAATATATCATATACAAGAAACAATTACAGTACATGAAGGCAATTACCTACATAACATTCAATTTCTCATAGACTGTCATGTAGGAGCAGACTTTTGCATATTTTCTAACAATAGGCCCAAATGGTCCTTAGATGACCTTTGACCTTAAATTATTGAACACACCATAATGACCAAATATGCAAGAAACATTCTGAATAACTTTTAGCTAATATCCATATAAAACTGTGGGAACAGCATTTTTTTCATGTTTTCTAGCAATAGGCCCGAATGGCCCTTAATTCATGAACACACCAAATGGACCACTACTTGTCAATAAGTTGGACAACATTTGCCAAAATCCTTGCAAGACCATAGGAACAGCATTTCCATGTTTTTTAACAATGGGTTCAATTGGCCCTTCATGCCTGAACACACCAAATGGATACTACTTGACAATACTTTGAGCTACTTTTTGCAAAAATCCATAAGAATTAGTGTACGAGCAACAATTTACATAACTATAGGGGCGTCAGGGCAGCTACTCTATACATGCTGCATGTTACTGTATTGTGTTCTCGATAATCTTTCTAAAGTTGGCAATGTGTGATTTTAAGGCAATGTTCACTCTCGTAACGGTAATCGGAAGATTCGGTCATATTTATGGCGTTGTCAGAATTTATGTTGATAGTTGTAACGGGGTACTGTGTGTTCCGTGTACGATATTGACGGCGGGTTACTGTGTGTTCCCGTACCTGCTTCGACGGGAAATTGTTTCCAGAGTGTTTCTCTGAAGGGATACTTACTTAGTGTTCCTCAACAGTTATACATGAAGACTACCGTAAACCATACAATACAGGTTCGCAGAATACATACCACATACTATACTGTGATCCGTTTTTGGTTGGTTTAGACAAAGTACAATACATATGTATATTTAGACGTAAACTATACTAGCCTTGTCTACATCCCGTATCCTCTACTTCACCCGACCCGTGACATTCGGGTCCTATCCGGGAAGGCTGGAAGACACCACCACAACACAACCGACGAACTGATGTCAGGCTGACCAATCAGAAACATTGGTGTACTTGTCCACGTAGAATCCTAGACGTTCCTCCGCCTGGACGATCGTCTAGACCATCGGTACCGGACTGCCATTGAGACCAGTTAGTTGCCAGAGTTTGTATTGTCCGTCCTACAATTCCATTGTATCCGTTGTAACTGCATAAATGTTTATAAGAAGTAATTTCGAGTATTGTTCCTTATCCCTATATGTGGGTTTCTTGAGGTAAAATGGATAAATTTCATAAATACGTAGACGCAGGTAAAACATTTGGTCGGGGGCATAGACCTGTTAGAATTTGTAAAAGGGGGAGGCACAAGCCAGAGGGGGGAAACTAGAGAGGGAGGAACAAGCAAGATATGAAAGGAGACTAGTGCAAACATGAAACACTGGCGCAAGAGGGATATGGTTAGTGTCCACTAAAATGTTGACGCTCCTTATGATAGGCCATTGCAACCTAAAATCCCCCATTTAATGACCGGGTTTTGAGCGGTACGTCACCGCAATGGGTAACCCTAAAAACGAATGGGTATACTTTCTCAATACGTTAATTACGGATGAAGATTTAGAGGCGTTTAGAAGAATGTCCGATAAAGACTGAGGATTACGAAAAGCTCAAATATGCACTTCTTAGAGCGCATGATATCAACACGGATGATGTATACGAATATTTAGAAATTGAAGGCCCGAATCCACAGAGACGTGCTCAAATTGCCCATACATTGTATGGGTACTTGACTCTCTGCGTTGAGCTAAGCACATGTAAAGTGACATTTGAAGACTTAAAACTAATAATTATATAGCAATTGTATAACGTAGAGATAGAGCAGGGGTAAAAGATATGGGGCAGAAGCCTAGTTTAAATGTAGGACAATGTACAGAGTGGGAGTGGAAGATGAATAAGTAGTGTTGTAATTGTGGCGAGACGGGTAACATCCTCGAGGGACTAGAAACCCTTACACCCAGTACTCTGGCAAAAGGTCGTAAATTTTAAAAGTATGTTGGTGCAGTTAAAGAAAAAGGGTCAGGGAGCATTACAGTTGGGGAGAGTAACGCCAATGAATATGGTAGAGAACGCCAACGTAATTTAGAGGCAAGTGCGTTGCAAGCCAGGGACACGGGGTTCCAATTATTGAGGGTTACATTGAAAAGAAAGAGTGGTTAGGGATACCGCATGCAATACGGATATTGTTGATAATTATAGGTACGTGAAATGTAATTATTAGGTAACACAATCCGTTGGCACATGAAGAGTTGAATTTACGGAAGCAATGTAACCGGATTCTCGAACGATAGGGTATTAATATTGCTACCGAATGGAACAACAAACTTACATGTTTCGTATAGAGTAAAGTTGGTAAAAGTGACTACAGACTCGAAGTATATGGGAAAGTTTAAAATGTGGATCGCAGTAATGCATGTTGTCAAGCGGAGGCAGCGTCGGTTGGAATGATTTTTGAGCATGTCACGGGGTCATGTATGATGGTCGAAAAGACGGATACGCCAGGGGCAGGGAATTCCGTGACGCGCAAGTGAGCCCATTCCGCTTCTTATCGTAATATCACGATGTCTTATTGAGTACGCGCTGCCACTTCTGACGCAAGAGGATGTGAGAAGTAAGCCATATCCGCTACCAGTGAGCCCTCCGACGACTATAGATAAAGAAATATGTAGCATGCTACCGTATGGTATCATTCCTCTTCTTCTGTTTTACGTCCGTTTTTTCATTATACGAGGTTAGACGTTGGATGATCTGGTGTGATCACCATTTTTGATTTGACAAATTATTGAGCAATCCATTCAGCATATCCTGCTCCTGTGGTTCTGGTAAGGAAAGGACGATACAACTCGACGTTGTATTGATTTTTGCAAGCTGAACATTATGTCGCTGTTCGATCCTTAACCGATCCTTTCTGCAGACGACTTTACAAAACGTTATTGGCAAATCCCCGTCCCACAAAAAGATCGTTGCAAGACTGCCTTCGCAACTCACCACTGGCTATACCAAGTTAAAGTCATGACTTTTTTGTTTTTAATTAACGCTTCCGCTGTGATGCTTAAGCTGTTCGAGACTTGCCCATTGTCAAAACTCTTTAAGAGTTATTGGGACATATTTTGGCGGGGGCATATTAGAACCCCAATCAGAATCTGTAACCAAGACGTTAGGCGCCGTTGTGCCAATAAAGAAGTACGATCGCTCCGAGGTCTAGTGAGATACTACAACAAATGTATAACTTTTGCAGGGACAGCCGCACCAGTCACCGACCTATCGAAAAGTTCAAGGTCGAAAAAGGTTAAATGGGCCGAACCACAAGACAGAGTATTTCACCAATTTGAAGATTGCCCGATTTTGGTGAACCATTTATATATATTAAGAACCAATGCATCGGAATTGTATATGGCAGGTGTCTTAATACAGGAGGTGCTGGCAGAAAGCATCATATTTACTATGCGAGTCGGAATCTGCAACCTAGAGATATCGCCTACACTACAATAGATAAATTGTCTGACTCTCGTGTGGGCGGACGCAAAGTTTCAGCGATATGTTGTAGAGTTTGTACTTGAAACTGATCACCACTTGTTAACATGTATATATTACGAAGTCTTTAAATCTAAGAATAACAGGGTAATGCGATGGACATTATGTTTGCAACCGTATAAAGTCATTGCCAACGTCGTTAGGGGTTCTGAAAACTACGGTACCAACTTTGTTTTTGTCGTTGCACTGCGTAATGTAATGCATTTTGTGCAAAATATTAGTCTCATTCTGTTAATTTTCCAAATAAGAAAGTAGATAGTATCTTCCTTAAGAAGGGGGCGTGTAACATGTCAGCCGACAATTGTATACTCGCTGACATGCTGTGGAAATTTAATTGCGCTACGTGATACGTTGCACCCATGTCAGTGGTGTACCCAGGATTGAAAAGTTGGGGCCAAATTTGTTTGGTGGGGGGGGGTCACGAATTACTTTCACCGGGGCACATATTGCAATATTACATTCAGCACAAGTAATGAAAACATTGGCAGTATAGGTCTAGCCTAACATTATTATTGTTACTGGTGTTGTAGGCCTAGCCTAACATTACCATTAAGTCTAGTGTAGGGTTACCATATTTTATAATAAGTGGAAGAAATTCGGCATGGGGAGGGGAAAAAATTGTGGATTTTAGAGGCCCAGATGCCAAATGGTGGCATATTTACAGATTGAAACACAGGTTATATGTAAACTTCTCAAAATACATGTAATTTCACAAAGTTACTTTTCTGTTGAAGCTGCCATATTTTCTCACTGTAGGTGTGTTTTAAGAAAAGTAACTTAAATTTGTACTGTAAAACACAGTATGTTCTTGAATTCACAAGGCATTAATTAGAAAACCGGAACAAGTGCTCTACCGGCAGGACGCAATATTTTCGGCCCAAAAAATGGGACAATCCTGATTAATCGGGAGGCATAGTAAACCTAGTCTAGCCTAACGTTGTTGTTATGCTCATATGTTTACTATAGCCTAACGTTCTAGTTGGGTTTATTCAATTTGGTCAAATCACAATTTGTTATACCTTAAGTGTTGTATTTTATTTGTTGGGTACGCCACTGAGCCCTACACTTATCAAGGAGGAGACCACGGTTCTACACTATCATTCATGGATGAGACCACTGCTCTTCACTTATCACAGAGACCACTGCTCTCCACTTATCACGGAGACGACTGCTCTTCACTTATCATGGAAGGGTACCACGGCTCTTCCCCATGATAAGTAGAGTACTAGTACCTACATAAGGTTTATTGTGATAGATCTCTCCATAGCTATGATGGTCAACATTTCTATTTAATAAATACGAGCCGTAACAAATTCTAGTTCAACGAATCCGATTATTTCAACATTTTGGATATTTTGTGTTTAATAATGAAGTACTTGCTCAAAGAGTAGAACAAACAAATCCGGAATGCAAAACTGCATCAACGATTTGATGATTGAATCTTTCAAGAATTTAACATTTATATGCATGCTCATGTACAGTTAAAAGA
>WXZC020000206.1:0-14205 GCA_011317855.2 Paelopatides confundens
GTGTTAAAAGCGCCTTATGCTAGAGAAAATACCTCTACGTGGATGTCACAACTACAAGAATCATGTTGTTCTTGGTATATTGTTATTTGGAATCAACAAGGGTCACTGTCAAGTAGGGAAACGTTGACATATTGTCTAAATAACACGGACGCCCCTCTCTTCATAACATCTACAATATTGTGCAAAATAATGTTCATCTTTCTGTGTCATCATACTACATACTGTACACACATATAACATAGTGATATGGCTTAGACCAAGATAATACTCTGGCATATGCATGATTGGTTCAATTGATGCAAAACAAGAAACATTAATTAGGGCTGGACTGTAACTCGGGCCGTCATGCACAAATGTAAGCATACTAGTTTGAGAGGGAAGAGTTTAGTGATGGGAACCGAACGGGAACCAGGGGCTGACCGTAAATGTTTTTACCCGGTTCCAAACTCTGCTCTAACCGGTCCTGAAATTTGACATTTTAACAGATTTGTTTAATTTGTCTGCTTCTATCATGTGTTCGTGTAGTCTGTTATCTCTAGACGCCGATATCATTGTTTTGTAAATACGATATAACAAGATGGCAAGTTTGGAAAAATTACATACAAAACACGTGAATGCCCCATATCAAGTATTTAATAGTGTGCAAAATGTGTTCCAATTGAAAATGTGTTCCAATTAGCAGGCTATACATACTGTACAAAAATATATTATATTATTTTCAAAATAAGCATAATACATCATTAAAATCTCAATGCATTTTTCCATTTCGGGGTATTATCAATAATTAATGTATTGTATGTGTGAATTTGCCGATGACATTTACGACATTATTATATTCCCAAAGCAGTGATTGCGTCAGGATGCTAAAATAGGGTGGAGGGAAATCCCCTTTTCACCTTGGGTGGGGGGAATTAAAATTTAGATGGAGAATTTTAAAATTTACATGGAGTTTGGGTATTAACAATATAGATACGGTATACGTAATCACACTTAACGTCGTCCGGCTTGTTGTTAGTAGCTTTTGCAAATATACACGGCATACATGTAGCTCGGGAAGTATCAGGATTATTTGAGGGAAATTACCCCCAAACCCAAGTATTTTTGCGGGACCCTTAGAGATATACATAATATTATCTGGTATTCTATGACCCGGGGTAGGCCCATCGGACACCTCCTGTATGTACGCATGGCATACAAGTTTTATTATTTGGTTGTATCTCTGTTATTCTCCACTCGTGATTTTGAAGTTGATGACATTCGAAGCTGATGGCAATTGAGCTGATGGCAGCACTGAGAAGGATGTGTCATTGTGATGGTGACTGTACAAAATGACAGGTAGTCTACATATTATAATGTTTTGTAAGTGGTTGATACATTTATAAAGTGATTTTAATTTTAAGCCCCTCTTTATAGCCAAAGGTCGTCAATTAAATGTGTAATTAAATTTAAATTAAGCAACATGCCCACTGACAATATCAGTGACCAAATTATCAAAGTTCCTGTTCCTAGAGTTTAACAAATTACAAAGTAAACCATCTGGTAGTGTCACATTTTGCTGGTTGTAGTATGTTACTGGGCCTCGGGCGCGATATGCTACAGTGATTAGAAAGAGGAGGAGTAAGGAGACACAGTATCCTAATGCAACATACACTTTTTGTGAAATAAATTGAGCCTCCTTCTACTAGGGATACACTTGATAAAAATGTTTTAGTTTGGTCGGATCTTACATGAATCTGTGCGGACCGAATTATTCCGCTGCAAAAGAGAAATCAAAATCAGAAATGTAGAAATGCATTGTGGTTTCGATGATGTAATAATGTCGAATTTTGTAAATATGCGACACGTGTACATGTAAAATTAAATATATTTTTGTTTATCCACATGCCAAGTATGAGATAAGTCTTCTTTAGCCAAATCTAATCAATTTGACAGGCCCTCTGATAAACAAATCATAAAAGGAACCTGATGGCTTCCCTTAATGAGATGGTGCGTACAAGGTTTTTACATAACGATCAATGAATCATGGTGTCCCAAGTCTGAATATAACGACTTGTGTGTGTGTGTGTGTGGGTTTGCGTAGCATACAAATGTAGGACAGTGTCTCTTACACACACCTTCGGTTGTAGGACAAAAAAGTGTGTGATGTGCAGATGTGGGACGTCCCACTACTGTTTTACTATTAGAGGGTAGGATATGTTTTTTTAACTTAATTTATTATGTTTCATGAAGAGAAAAAAATTGTCCCACTTGTGTATGCAATGTCGGTTCTGAGGTAAAAATGGTATAAAAACATGGTTCATTCATGTCGCCCTCTATATAAGAAGTAATTCCTCTCCGTCCCACATCTGCAGGAGACCGTCTCTTGTTTCACTACATACAGTTAGAGGACATTGTGTCTCTTGTTTCACTACATACAGTTAGAGGACATGTATCTTGTTTCACTACATACAGTTAGAGGACAGTGTGTCTCTTGTTTCACTACATACAGTTAGAGGACATGTGTCTCTTGTTTCACTACATACAGTTAGAGGACATTGAATTTGGCATATAGAACATAGTATGCTGTTCCTCTTCTGCTTGTGCCCCTTATGGGGAGAGGGTAAAGGGAGGGATTTTTTTTTTTCAAGTCACCTCTCTGGAAAATGGTGAAGTAGAAGCCAATAACATATACAATTGTGCCAGACAATTAAAAAGAATAAGTAAAACTTAAGCTATTCAACTTAAAGGGAATAATTGGGGTGAATGCATGATTTTCCCAACAGGCAATCACTTCTGGGTGATATACAGTGAATCTACCCGATAAGCTTAGACAGTCGCCAGACGAGACTACATTTCTGACAACTGGGCAACTACCCAACAAATCACACGATTTGCCAGATAGCAAATGATTTATGGTGGTGTTTAACCGCCCCCCCCTCCTAATGCTCCTGAACCAGACATGGTGTCACAGAGAAAATGTTATAGGCTTACCTATGTCGTCATAGGTAGAACCGTGTCTGGTATTCCATGAAAGATGTGATATCACTTGACCAATTATGATACAGGAGAGTTAAGAAAGCTTTAATGTATCTTAAAAAAAATAGATCAAAGTTCCCATTGTCCACTCAAATTCTGAATATTCCCATTTGAACGGTATTTTACTCTAGTGCAATCCAGATATACGTTACATTAATTCATCTGTTTTAACTAAACTGATTACAGCTATCGGGCATTAATTGGTATAAACACATGTTTATCAGCATTGATAGTTACTCCACACAACAGAGTACAATCATATATACACTGTAATTATGATTATTTCCTATCCCCACATTTTATAAATTTAATATTTTATTTGTGTGGTAAAGAACTGAACTCAAAATAAAGAAAGGTAAAAGATGCACAGAAACACTTTTTATTCAATGTCTGTATAAATTGAAACAAATGGTTAACAACAATTGTAAATGTATTTGGAATTGTTCTCGATTCAATTACCGTATGGAATTTCATACATTTTTAACAAATCTTTTTATTCTCTGGATTTGGTTTTGTATTCACATCGGTCCATTGTGAACAATGTAGACTACTATAACATAACTTGATTTCTTTTAGATTCAGTAAAGCAATGTAGAACATTGTCAAAGGGAACACCACAATTTAATTTCAGTTTGTGTATCTTCTGCTAAGTATACATAATTCTCTTCCAACTTACATTTCCATGTTGCTGATGTCATTTGTGATTATTATGAATACATTTTGAGTTGGTGCCTCACATAGAAATTTCCTGACAAAAGTGAAGTAAGAGAAGAAAACAACATTTGCCAATACTGTTATCCTGTGATCAAGATCCTGGAGGGATGTTATATTGGATAGAATGTTAAAAAGAGTAAGCTTGGAAGTATGGTATGGTCTAACCTCATTCTTGTGAAAGATTGGGAGGATTCAATGTTTTAAAACACAATCTTTAACATTTTGAGATAAAAATGTAACCATATTGTTTTCTTACATTTGAACTGCATTGTCACATATTGTAATTTGATATTTCACTTCATTAAAGGACAATTATGTACTTACATTTCCAGTACTACATGCCATACTGTATTATTCAACAGAGGCAAATATCCACTAAATACTTTGAGAATTATATAAACGTAATACTGTATGAACACAATTTTGGAAAATAACTTCAGAAATATCGAAGGTGAAATTGTAATCACTGAATTAAAACAAACCAAAATGTTACGGAGATATACGGTAACCATACAATCATCATTGAAAGAGATATGCATAAAATGAACAATCACCAAAAAGATTACAAGGTATTTTTTTGTTCTATTTGCAAGATATTGAAGCTTAATAGTCATGTCTAGCTGGGGTTGTCATTTTGTCTGTGTGATGTCATAGTGGTGTGACTATTTTCATGTTGACATTACTACTACTGAAATAAATGTCTCCTGCAGTCTCCTTGGGATCATGTCATCAACTTTTATTTTAACACAATTTGCAAACACTTCTAAACAAATGAATACCATTTTTATAATTACTCAAATGAGAAAGCATCAAAGCTGTGGAAATGAAAACATCATAGGATGATGATGATTTGTTTATGACCCATTACAAATTTTCAATGCAAATCACAGTACAGCACATTCTCTTTCAAATACTTTCATATAACGATATCCACTAACATTTTACGGACATATGTTAAAAGCAGCCCAAACATTTTACAGCAAAAGAAAACAACTAAATGCTAGATGGGCAAAAAGCATGTTGTACCACTGAACTTTGTATGTCACAACAACAAATAAACTGCCTGAACTTCGTGAATACCCTGTTATATCAAGTAACACATAGCACTGTATGTTTCCTGATCCTAATATTTCACTTACAAGAACAAATTGGTTCCTGCAGGCCAGTTCCCGCAAGCAAGATTTAATTGTAAGCAGAAAAAAGATGAGAACATTATTAAAACCTTGTAATATTAATACCTTTTCAATATACCCTTACTGCTGTAACAAGTGGATACCTAAGGTATTGTTTGTTTGAAATTGAAGACCAGTTGTAACCTCATTCATAATTTTCTAAAAAATGCAATATGATAATTGCATTACTTCGCATCAAAATTAAAATTATAACATTCAAAGTGTTTAAACTAATTGAATGAAAATGTACTTTCTCATTAATCTTGTACTGTGTTATCCTGACATTTCTCCATAATGGTAAGCACAATAATTTCACATAGTGTATTAAATTGATATACCTACAATACATTTGATTTGTAATAACCGACTTAAAAGTGTAGAATTTTAGGTACAGTATCTTAGTTTTGCTCCAATGTGATTGAGCACCATATAACATTAGCATATTCAACTATTCCTTTTTAGAATGCTCCCAATTGAAATCAGCATACAAATTACAATTTTGAATATTGAAAGGGTTGAAACCCAAAACTAAAATAAAAATGTTAACAATTTTAAACTTTGATGTTAAATTCATTCTGTTTTTTGAAAATCAACATTCTCACTATTACTTCATAGCTTAGTTAGTCCTTCGCACACTACTGTATCATATAGTGAACATATATTTGCTTATTTTATTACATTGAATTGTTAATTCAGTATGCTCCAAATTAGAAGCAACTAGACTCCATTTTTATTTTTAAAATTTAACCCACGATTCAAAAATCGTATTTTAATGCCTAAAAAATTCCTCCTATCAACCATGTAATGTTACCCCCCCCCCCCTCTCATGGAACCATTTTGTGATATGAAATTGAAACCAAATAGATTAGCTACATCGCCATGGCGATAAAGGTTTAAAAAAAAAAGATATACTGGTGGTAATTTTGTAATCAATGTTTTGAGAGTGATACACAATCTGAACTATTCTTGGAACTTTTCAACAAATTCTGAAATATCTAAACATTGTATAAACATTGAATTAAAAAAGTAATGAAATGTTAACATTTCCGATATGAACCACAACATAGCAGCATTGTCTTATTAGCTGTCCGTTATCATTTTACGGCTGTTTGGGGAAAGAAAACAACATATCACAACAGATAATCTGTCTATTTTGAGTATTCTGCGTGCATAGGTCCCCAGTGACTGCACCCAGGTCACGAAGGATCTTTGAATCTTTGTGAACTGGGTGCAGTCACTGGGGACCTATGCGCGCAGTATTACTTTACCAAGTAACACTGAATATATAGGACTTCATTTAAATGCTTCAATCAATTCAAACAAACTTCTAATTTGAAGTTGAATTTTTTTCTCAATGCGCTATTCAAAAATGTATTATGTCGAAGGACAATACTATTGACACAGTATATTCAATCTCTATCATTAGAAAGTGCCCCATCTAAATTGCAATTGATTTGTAAATAACTGACTAAAAATAATAATTTTCAGTAAACTTGTATTCCAGATGAAAATCTTCAAACCATCATTCATTTCCTTACTGTTCTCAACAAATATACAATAATATTCCACCTAATAATGTCCCATACCTGTAAAATGGTCCAACTTTTTCAAGTAATTTCCTCTAATTAAAATTTAACATAAAAAGCTTCCGATAAAAATTGTTTAGATTACAATGTTATTTAAGTGGAAAGCATATTCAACCTTTACTCTTAACATTTGAATCTCCCAAAGATTGGATTAATAAACTTTAAATGTATCACCATTTAAAGATGAAACTATGCTCAATGAAATTCATATAGAAATGTTTAAATTCCTTCAGATTTATCTGACTTAAAAAATGAAGTTTTCCCCAAGCTGTTTATATTAAAAGTACTGTAAATTGGAGAGTACTCTCAATTTCAAATACATAAAGGTATGTATGATATGCAAACTCTGAACATTATTTGATTTTTTTAATAGAACTTTCAATTTTTTTCACTGAACATTTGAAATGCTTAATATTAATAATATTAACTGAAATAACTGATCCCAGCACTGTTTCAGCCCCCTTCACCCCATTACGATACAGCACAACATTATTGATATATTTGGAGAGGGATGTTCCACATTGGGAACAAATTTACAGTGCACAATTTCAAACTTTAAATTTCAAACTCAAAATTTAGTATGCTATGATGACAATGATAGCATTGTTTGAAATTTCTTGACATACTACTCACATTAACTATTAACTAACTTTTTGTCTCATTCCTTCCCATAATAGGAAAGTGTTGTGCAATGTTGAATGTTCTTACAATGATTTTCAATATGAAGTCAGAAAGGAACATGTTGTGTCTCATTTATATAACAAGTCAACCAAAAGAGGCACCAATTCCTCTCATGACAACTATCAATTACAATTAAACTGAAAGAGTATTTATATTGAACCAGAACAATAAACTTTTATATAATCAGTGAAATAGTAATATTGAGAGTGAATTAAAGTGATGTGACTTAATATTGTCTATTCCTGATTTATCTACATGTTATGTTCCATTGTGATAGGAACAGACAAGAAGAGTAAGGGAACTTTCGCCATTCACATGCCGATTCGTTTACCTTTAATGGTATCGGTACCCAACACTGGACTTTTTGTACAAAAAAGTCTGTTAATAAAATTTGTTTTCCTGTCCTCTGGTCCCGAGCCTTCTGTTATACATTAGTTAACCACAGGTCGTAAATAAGTACATATTGGAGTGTCAGCAATAAATTATGAGTCACATAGCATACTAGTATTTTATATATTGTCATGAACATAGGCTGACAGGTGATCTAAAGATGATTATTTATAGTGCTCATCAATTGTGGTTTGTGGATGGACATTTTTTTTTTTACTTTGGGAGGATAATTGTGTCAGTCATTAACATAAGACATTGGCTGCTGATTCTGCTAAAGGGAAGACTTCCTTCATATAGTTAATATTGTCATTTTGTACTCTTTCTTTATATAGTCATGTGTAACTTTCTCTATTTTATGTAAATTTGAAGGAAACTAACAAATCTGATTCCAGTTGCAAAAGTAGAAATAAATTGAAATGAACTGAGAAGAAAATTATTTGTGGTTGGCATTTCTTCTATCTCTTTGAATGAAGTTCCACACCTTTGACTTAATTTGGACTAGAGTCCTTAAAGAAAGACATGGGTTTTTGTCACGAACTATTCTACAGAGCATGGTATTTGGTGGGTGTCCTGATTTAATGCAAAGACTCATCTTCTTATCATTCAGGAGAGCCTGTTCCTCTGCATTTGTCCACTTCTTTCTTTCAACACTAGGTTTGTGTCTTCTACTTGCTTTGGATGGACCAGGTTTTTCAAGTTGCTGGGATGCATCTGTATTTGGTTGGTCTGAGCTACAACTTTCTTCATCACTAATACTCTTCTCTTCTGAAAGCTCATCATCACTGACTTTGTCTGGGACATCCATTTCTTCAAGGCTTTTACCTTTATACTTTGACAACTGCCCATTGTCAGCAGCCATTAATATCTTGCTCACTTTTGCAAGAAACAGTATTTCTTGAGGAAGTCTGTAATACTGCTTATGTACTTCCATGTTGTGACCAAGATGATTGGCCAGCTGTTCCAGCTCACCATTTGTTAAGTTTAAGATCTGTGTCACGGTTGCAAGATGCTTTCTTAGCTTTGTGGCTGTTAGGCTTTCTGGGTTTTCAGCCCCACACATATGTGCAAACTTATATACACATTCATGCCCTCTAATTGGTAAAAGAGAATCAGCAGTGGGACAGGCAAAAATGTAGGGGTTGTGTTTATTAACACCAATCTTAGAACGAGATTCAATTAACATTTCCACACTCTTCTTGATAGTTGGTGTCATCAGCACAGGGACTCCTCTATCACGCTTACCTCTAGTCATAACAAGTGTTAACCGATTCACTGCTACCTTTTGAGCAAGTGGTAGACTTGCATATATTTCATCATGATGGCTTGAAGATATACAAGTTTGCTTTAGAAATTCACCCACTTCCAGAAACTGTGTTTCTCCAGGGCGCCGCCTGTTGAACAAGATAAGTTGAGCAAGTGTTAATTGTGCCAGTTCTCTCCACAATGATGTTGTCATGCCATCCTTTTCAATGGATTCTTTGGTTTGTTGTTCTGCTTTAGAGAGACACTTGTTCATCTTCACTGTATCTGAAGTCAAGGGAATCTTTTCAGGCTTGCTCCATTTTTCCTTGGATGCTTGTCTCACTGCATGTCTGGAGATAAGTCCAGACCATGTCAAATCATACAGTCTCATGAAGTCTTGGGCCCGTTTTTCCTCCTCTGCATTGGAATCTTTGATGGCCTCGGCAACAATAACTTCTGATAATTTCTTAAGGCCTTGTCCAAGCTTCCTTGCCAGAGATGGTACAGTAAATTCCTGTGTATCATCAGTATATCCACATGTCATTTTTACTCCTTGAATGACATCATTAAATCTCTTGGGGTCAATTAAGTCCTTGCTTGATTTGATATCAGGGCATATTTGTTTTGTTGTTTTGAGGAGCCGAGCAAGCTCTCTCAATTTCTGCGAAATGTAGTGATTGCCTTGTTTAAGGTACCCAGCATTATTAATGTAATGCTCACCATACATACAGAGAGTTTTATCCTGTCTGACAAGGAAAGTTATATCATCTACAATCATACCTGCAAGCAATTCATGCAGTCTTTTTGATGATGATTGTTTCATTGGTAAGAGGAGTAAACCAGACTTTTGGTGTTTTTTCTTCTTGGGAACATCATCACTTTTGGAACAGTTCTGAAAGTGCCTCCACAATGATTTTCTGGCATAATAACCCTGACATGAAGAGCATGGCAGATACTCATCAACATCTCGTGTTGCATCTGGACGTTTGTATACCAGTAGTTGTCCTTTCCCACTTTTTAATATCTTGTAATTATGCAAATGGTCCCCTCTTTTCCTGATTTCTTCCAGAATTGTTAGTCTTTGAGTAGAGTATTTTGGTTGTATAAAAGCTTTTTGGACCAAAGCTTGATCGTGATGATGAGTTTCAAGGTGTCTGGGAAGCTTCAACACTAACTTTTCACAGTACAAACAGCTATGCCTTCTGTCCCACTTCCTTGCACCAGAACGTTGTGAAGTGAGTACATGTAGACCACTGTCTTCTCCAGCAGCTCCAATCTCCTCGTCGCTGCTAGACTCATCTTGAATGCAGTTTGGGTTATGATCTACATCAGGTCCCTCATCACTGGGTGTATCATCTTCCTGGTCATGTGCATGTGTTTCTTCATCACTCTCGTCATCAGAACTAGGTTCCTTTTGTTTGTAGTTAGGGTTATAGTCTTCATCATTGCTATCATCTTCCATTTCCGACTCTGAAGAACAAATTAGATCTTGACCCAAGTGTGACAGATACGCAAGGCGAGTCTGTAAGGATTTGAAAACATGTATTCATTTTAAAATGTTGTATTCTTACATCTACAGTTTTCAACAACACACACTTTTGCTTCACTGAACATATAGTTTCCTGGCAGCTGTAATTATGCACCATATTTAAATTTACTATGGGAGTTATAAGAGGAGTTGATCCAAAATTGTTCAAGGTGACCAACCTGAATGAAGTCCTATATGGCTGGAAGGGGGAATGTTGGTGTAATGTTACCAGAGTCACTCAAGTAAATCAACATGTGGAAGAGCGGCATGCGAACAGTGGTGGCGCTAGCGGGGGGATGTCAAAAAGTAACTTCTACACTGTACCATACATATTTCACCTCTTCCGTCAGAGGAGAGAGTGAGAGACTCGAACCAGTTGGACACCGGTCGTCGGACCGATTGTTACACCTTCGCTGTATGTATTAATATATACCTGTCACACCTAATACTCCCCTCCCCCAAACAATTTGACAAGCCTTTTTTATTGCTCGTCGTGAAAATTTTCACCACAAATCAGGAATTCACCTGAAAGGCACTGACAAGCGTTAGTAAAACTAAGAAAAACTACAATCGTCGTCCCCCCAACTCCAAAAATCCTGGCGTCGCCACTGCATGTGAAGTGCACAATGTTTTAGATTTTTATTAGAATTAGACATGTGTACTTGCAGGTGACAATTGCAACAATATTAGATGCCCTAAGCCAAATTTTAGAAGGGGCTCAAGTAGTGCAATCTGGCATTCTTGTGGGAATGGTCCTTTTGAGGTATATTATTTTGAGGTATAGTGCACTTTTTAATTTGAAACAGTGGCACTTTTGTAATTTCCAATTCCAAAAGAGGCACATTTTATTTGCAAAAGGGCACTTTGTCATTTTTCAGAAAAGTGTGAGACCAATGTTCCCAGTGTCCGTCCCTGTCTGATACCCCCTGCAAGAGGACTACATGGGGAAATGCCACTTAGTGATACTTAGTATCTGACAATGAAATAAAACTAATTATACATACCGGTATAGTTGTTTTCTTGGTTTGGCTAATATTCAGGAGGTCGGAGAAAGCCTGCTCAAGACTGCTACAGACTGATACAGGGGGTTGAAGAACCTGCCAAAAAAGGAAGGTGAAGTTTTAAATTTAAGAAAAAAAGAATATGCAACCTTTTAGTATATTTTAGTTACTTTGAAAGTCTTGGTTGCATGTAAGTATATTGTGTCACATATATACTGTGAATAATTTGAATGTGAATCATATGCTTACAGTATACCAATTATTTTTAAATGTTTACATATTGTATATCAAAATTACCTTGATCAATAATGATATATATGTGTATGGTTAATTGCAGCTTTAAATATGGCCATTGGTGCATTTTCACTAGCTAGAAAGTGAAATGACACAACATATATAGTATAAACCCAGCAAATGCACTGTGTGGAATGGGGGATAGCAATGACAGAATTTACTTACTGTCTCGACACTACTAATGCACATCTGATCTACTGCATCAGAGCAAACTAGCTAGAAAATAACACCTTGGACAGGGCACCTGAGCGGACCCCTGCTCCCAAATGGAGAGTTTTTAACAAGTTCTTCTTAGCGTTTTCTAACATAAAATAAAGATTTAAACGTTCAAAATTGTTAGTCATGTTTTCAGTTCGAGGTTTGTTTTCCCTTTTGAGACAAAAACAACCACGATCTTAACATTCTTAGTCACATTTCACGTGCTTTCTCCAACTTTTTAAAGAAAGTATTACTGTATTATTTTCTTTTAACTGTTGTTCTTCAATACATTGTATTAGGACTTTGGGTTCTCCCGTCGTCCATCTCATTTATAATGAAAGTATTATCTTATAATCAATGTATTGCTCATGTGTTCTCCCCGGTTTCCCGACCTGTTCGAGGAACCGGGGCGTCCGGCTTCTCGCCTAAGCGAAGCCTCTGAACCCGCTAGCTTGGGGTAATTGCCATTCGGCCTTAAAACCTCTTCTTCCCCCCGTTCATTCCGGAACACTACCTGACTAGCGGGGGATTGGCCGTCCTCAGACTGACTAGCTTCTCCGCTCCTACGTCTACATCCAGAGCCACATTCCACTTATTAAGACAGAACAACGCTCAGGACAACTCTACACACCACCACAACTTATGGTGAGTTCAGCTGTAATGGTTAGATACATGACATAAATGTCATGTATCTAACCATTACCTCATTTATGCCCACAGCAGTCTTCCAGTCAAGTCCCCTTCCAACGGACCGGACGGGTCTTACTTTCGGGCTCCTCGCCCAACTTCCTACTGCCCTATCGGGGCGCAATTTTTGAGTAGGGCGTATGGGGCGCCGAGCGGGGGTGCGCTCAGGTGCCCTGTCCAAGGTGTTATTTTCTAGCTAGTTTGCTCTGATGCAGTAGATCAGAGGTGCATTAGTAGTGTCGAGACAGGTAAGTAAGTTCGTTCATAAATACCCCAAACCAGTTAAGTGTTGGAGTAACAGTCAAAGGGATTTTGTTAAGCTTGAAATGTCAATTACAACAATATATTTTTAAAATATCAATTTTCATTAAAGAAGTGTCCAGCAAGTGAGTTGATAGGCATATCACAGAAGAGAGTTGCCAGATGCTGTTGAGGACTGAGCAACTCAGGTGTTCAATGCACAGCTCTAGGGGTTGCACCTCACCTCAGTTTCTCTGAACATGGGTGGAGGACTTGGCAGTGGAAACGAACACACAGACCTGACTCAGCGAGAGGCTTTGCATGGAATCAAGAGATCTAACCCTCCTGGAAAAGGGAGCATAGTTTGGGTGTTAGAAGAGGAGGGACCCCTCATCTGGTCATATTTTTTTTGAAACTAAAACACACTTCAGGATGGAAACACTATCCCTCATTATCCCAGCCATAGGAAATGGTTAGTAGGCAGTGAGTGTAAACCTCAAGGATGCATACCATACCGATACACCCATCAGATGGACAGTTCCTGGCCTTCAGTTACCAACAGATAGACTAAAAATTTGTTTCCATACCATTTAGTCTATCAACGTCATGCACCCAGAGTATTTACAATAGTAGCAGGGGTAGCAGTTGAGTTTTACAACTAAGATTGATAGAAGGCATGCCTCATTCTGGGCGAGTCAAGTCAACATGCCATATCAAGTGTCCAATTTACGGTTGACCTACTGCAAGACCTCGGTTGGATGATAAATGAGAAGAAATCTCACTTGACACAGACTGAGTAATTCAATTTCTAGGTGCAGAGCTCCACTTCCACCTAGTTGCAAGGTGTTTCTGACACACACCCATTCAGTGTGTGAAGCTATTGTTGCAGCAAAATTGTGGCTAAGAGAGATGGGACTTCTGGTGAGCATGGATCAATTAGATTTATTGATGGTGGAAAAGGGCCTTTGGACCTTTCATTATCACCACATTCACAGACAATTAACACAACTTTACATATCAACCACCAAGGGGACACACAGTAATTGACATCCCTAACAGCAAATAAATACGGGACCCACTTCTGTGGTGCCTGATGAACATACTGAAAGGGCGACTCATGTAGCAGGAGAAACAAATGCCCTGACTGGGCAACAGAGTTTGTCCTCAGCCACCGAAGACGAAGCTCTTGAGGTCTGGGATGAAAAGATCCCCCGGAACAAACTCTAGGGTCTGATTCTTAGGAAGGAACTCTGTATCAGGAATCAACCTGACCCTGTGGGGCTCGAACCTAAGGTGACTCTGCTTGACTGACAAGGCTTGGAGACACCCTCTCTGCCTCGCGGACGCCGCTGCAACCAGGAAAAGGGTTTTTCTGGTTAAGTCTGGTAAGGGAGCCTCCGCCATCGGCTCGTAAGGAGGGCGCGCGAGCGCCTCCAGCACCGAGTTGATGGACCAGG
>WXZC020000207.1:0-14177 GCA_011317855.2 Paelopatides confundens
TTAATTATGAACATGTGATAATGCAGATTATTATAATAGTATATATTTATCCCTAATGGAAGGAAACCATTAAATTACTCTTTTCCAGTGTGTATCTCTCTCTCTCTCTACATATTGTGCAGACCACTGTCACATCCCCGCACCTCAGAAACTCAGCACTACGCTAGGCCTAGTAATTAGGCCTAGCGTAGTGGATCAGAAATGCTAGAGAACCCAACATTCCATACACAGTACAACTTCGGCTACTTAAAAGACCTAGTAAAAACACTGAAAATCAACAACCCGTAGCTGTCCTATGTATATTCCCCATGGCTCGATGAGGCTGTAGAGGCAGAGTGTTATGATATTGTTATCTTGTGATTCTTCTGTTGTATTGTTTCTCACTGTTAGGTTGCGCACGAGGTGGGCACAACTCTATGTACAATACATGAATTAACATAAATACCTTGTGCCCACCTGGTGCACAACTTAACAGTGAGAAACCATACAACAGAAGAATCACAATTAGATAACAGTACAATAACACTCTGCTACAAGGCTAGGCCTACTGAACAAAGAGTGATTCTGCACAAGATTTGCGTAAATTATCAAGCCTATCGACTACTCATAGTCATAGTCATACTGGTGGCCATGCCTACGCTTATTGCCTGGCAGTGGGTGGTACCTAGCCCATTCGTTGTGAGAAATTCACTCCCAATCGTCCAACATTTTAATTGCACATACTGTAGACATCATAATCATCACCACATTATCCCCCACCAACCTCAATGAACTGGATACCACAGAGGAGCTATCAATGCATCTTCAATATGTCTGTAGCTTAGACCCTCTGCTATCCTACTTCCTAAGCTAGTTACGAACCTACGTTGCCCCAGTCTCTAGCGAGGCCTAGCATACGCCTTATTGTTGTTGTTAATATAGCACTATCACAGTAGCGAAGGCTCGTTTGCGTATAGCTACAACCCTTTTGATGGGGTTTGATACAGGCCTGTCATTTAAATATTTACCTCGGGTCCAGTAGCAGCGGATCTCTTTACACTGCTTGTTCGCGAGGACGAGTCCATTTGTCTGTACAAAAATAATAGGTACTGTATCAGCTTTCAGGATTTTGTGGACGTCTGAATCCTTCACCTTCGAAGTAGGCCTCGGCTAGGTCTATCTAACGAAACTAATAGTCGAAGTGGTACTCACAAACGACCACGTGCTTACTGAATTTGTAAGATGCAGACGCATGTTTGTCCGTCCCAATCGCGAGAAGAGAGGATCTACATCTTGATGGATCTATACTTCTGGGTTTGGTATAGCGAAAAATAGATTTTTCCGACATTTTATATGCTTTATTTGAATATCCGAATGCTTGACAAATCGGCATCTTGGTGCTTAGTATAGTGTGAGTAGCAACCAGTAGTACTCACAGTCACAGCAACAAAACAATGTGCAACTTTTACGTCATGTAGAGCTTATGAATTATTCATGAGGCAGTCTCAACGTTTTCGCTTGTAGAAAGCATGGTTATATTTAATCTTTTGACCGACCAAGTGATCGGTATGTTAACTATTAATTATTATGAAGTGGTAACGTGAATTTGAAGACAGGTTGGACTATTCAAGTATTTTAAGGTGATTAGAAGGGTATATTATGTGTACTTAAAAATAAGGGAAGGGGGTGGGTGCCATACTGCATACCAGTACTTGAATGCTGCTAGGAATTATCTTAAGTTGTTTAGAGGGCAAATACACACACTGCTACTTAATATATCTCCTCCTAGTATTCTAAACCAAAGAGTCAACGGTCATGGAGAGGGACTGGTGTAACAATCGCATGTCACTTGTGACACCCACAGTTTGATCGTTCCCCTTAAGTGTTCAAAATGAAGGGTTCCATTGTGTTTCACCTCTTTAAACACCTCGTGTACACACACACACAAGTGGAGGAGATATTACTTAATGCAAAATATGCATGTTTCTAATTGTTCAATCAATGAGATATATCCCAATGTACAGTATCTATCCCATAGAAAATATTGCTTTGTTCACGAATGAACATTATGAAAGAACAACATTAAATCAATACAATAGTTTGCCATGAATGACACATACACTAGTGATTTTTAAAGAAATATATTTATATGGAGAAAGGTTTTGAACCGAGGGAAACATCCCAAAAACCCGTTGGATAGGCGGTGCCCCCGCGTCGGCCACCGAATGTCGTATTCGTCCGACTGAAAAATATTTCTGTACGGTACCATACCTACCTTACCCCCTCAGTTGGAGAGACGCCAGCAGTCGTGCATCGGACCGATTGTTTCGTCTTTGCTGTACAACACCCAGCACTAACCACCCCCAGCGACAAAAATGACAGTTTTACCTCAATTGACCTTTGACCCTGTACATCAATTATAACTACATATATTTTTGGAGTGTTACTTCCTATATAATATATTGTGGTTTGGGGTTAATTGTGGCATTTTGACATGCGCGTCATGCTCAAAAACATTTTTTTGGTTTATGTGACATTCGATCTATGACCTATTATTCACGGATGCACTACACTTTGCAATTAATCGGTCGTACGGTTTATGAGTTTGCGACACACTTTTTCGCCCAAAAAAATGCCAGTTTGATCTTTCACCTTGATTAATCTCATGGCCTCTGACCTTGTACATCAATTAAGACTACATATACATTTGCAGTGTTGTTTCCTTTATAGGTTGTGGTTTGAATGTCTGACCTATGACGCCATCGATCACAGAGGTACTATAGTACATAAACAGGCATAGACCCACCAAGTTTCAAGTTAGTCGGTCTTGCGGTTTTCAGCAAAATAACACCCGCACTCAAACACATACGTGTGTTTTAGATAACTAGCGAGAACTCCCATTTTAATGTTTATTGTTGAAACCACTCTAACCATAACAGTAGAATCAACCATGATGTCCTTCCGAGGACGTGCACATTTCTTTTGAAATTACCACCGGGGACTTGGAATGCATATGTTCAGGTACTCAGATAGCAAAACAAAGTCACACACACACATACACACCTACATACTCATAGACATTTGTTTTACTTCCACATCCAAATGATATACCTAGCCAATGTTTTTGTTTTACCATATGATACCCTCAGTAACCGACAGTAACCCACCTTTCAGGTGACTACTATGAATGGTGTAAGATGGGCAACATATCAAACAAGTTTTCTGCGCAAAATAAAGTTGAACTTGGGAGCGTGGTGTTCTATGCTAAGAGAGATAGATAGATAAGATTAAGAATAAGATTAAGATTTAAGATTTAAGATTTAAGATATATATATATATATCTTTAATCTTTAAGATTTAATCTTTTAAGATTTAATCTTTTAAGATTTAATCTTTAATCTTTTAAGATTTAATCTTTAATCTTTAAGAGATAGAGATAGAGATAGAGATATTATATGTGATGGGTCATACCTTAGATGTTCTTATTGTCAACACCAATGATGTCATCCCGGTGAATAGCAAATGTGCTTCTCATGAACTTAGTGACCATTTTCCAATTATATTCCAGCTCAACACTACTCTTCCGCCTATTAAGCACAAAACCTTCACATTTCGCAGAACTAAGCTGATTAGAGCTGACGTCACTGATACTTTAGCTGCGTTACCGGTTTCTACTTTTGACTTTACTTTCTACGATTGCGAATTTTCCAAAATTCTTGATCTTCATGCACCTATTTTAGATATGAAAATAAGAATTGTTGATCAATCTCTCTGGTTTGATACAGAGTATAAGAAATTGAGACAAGACCGAAGAAATGTGGAGGCGACTCTAACCCCGTGTCTAATCCAGTTGACTTTGAAAATGTACACTGGGCCTGATAGCGTTAACTGAAGTGTAAAAAATGTGTAAAATTAAGATATCCTCCCCATTCATATCCAAATCTTTATGTCATATTTTAACTTATCGATCAGGTATGATGTGTACCCTAAGGTTTGCAAGCATGCATTGGTTACACCTATTCACAAGAGAGGTGACAAATGTAATATAAATAACTATCGGCCCATCTCCATTCTGCCCATTATTTCAAGTTCATACAGAGGTATATCTGGATGAAAACAACCTGATTCCTAAGTCTCAATCTGGTTTTAGGTTTTTACACTACTGAAAGTTCCCTCCATGATCTTACTAGTGATTGTTTTCGGGCTACGGAACGTGGTTATACAACATGAACTGTTTTCATTGATCTTAGTAAAGCGTTTGAGACTAAACCACGATATTTTAGTGAACAAACTCAAAATGTTACATATGTCTACCTCCGTAATTTAAGTGGATTAAAATCATATCTTAGTGATGGTAGACACCACTCTCCGTCCGAAAAAAACAAACACTTGTAGGTCGGCTACCTGCTTACATGTGATATGTATTGATATTGTGATATATGGACAATACATTTGATATATGGACATTTACATTTGATATAAGTGAGTGAGTGAGTGAGTGGGTGAACGAGCGAGTGCGTGCGTGCGTGAGCGAGCGAACGAGTGAGGGAATACGTGAGTAAGTGAGCGAGTGAGTGAAATAATGCTTGAGTGAGTGGGTAAACGAGTGAGTGAGTAAACTAGCGAGTGAGTGAATAAGTGAGCGGGTGAGTGATTGAGTAAGTGAGTGAATTAAGTAAAACGTTATTAAATCCAGTAAAGCACAATTACATGTCTGGGGTAAAACATAACATTTATAGATCAAAGGACCAAAATGCGTAACAAACATATCAATATATCTCAGAACCAGTTTGGGGAAAAGAAACGGAATTAGATTGGTTGGCAGGAAGTTAATCGGTTGAGCAGTCATTTCCGGAGGAGCTTGAACCCCCCCCCCCATTATATGTCCCATGGGGAAGGTGTGCGGACTATGTAGCACACAATATGTATACAAGAACTGTAAAGGAATATACTAACAAAGATATCCAGGATCACACACGGCAAATTACCATTGCATGGTGCGCAGACCACCATGCGTACTACAATTCTTTCACACCAAATAGACCAGAGAATGAGATACGTTGTATTAAGGTCATTGAAGATTGTGCAAACCTTGTAGCTAAATGTATGAACGAAAATATACTCAAATTGAACATTAGTAAAACAGAGTATATCAATTTTGCTAGTAATTCTCAAATTGATAAATGTATCGATATCAATGAAGTGCATATAGAAGAAAGTAAATGCTTTAAATATAGGGTTTGGCTCGACAATGAATTATCCTTCCAACAACATATAGGAGAAAAATGCAAATGTGCAATGTACTATCTGTATCGCTTAAATGGTTTGAGTAGCAATTTGGATAGGAAGTTGATATCTCAGCTGGACTATTGCAGACCACTTTTATACGGCTTGCCAAAGTCATATTTAATAAAATTACAACGGGTACAACATGTATCCGCTAAACTTATCTTCAGTAGAAGGAAATATGATAGGGCAACAAAATGCTTAAACAATATGCATTGACTTCCACTGAATTCGATAATACTTTTTAGACTACTATGTATGTCTTATAAAATTATTAATAATTATTTAATAATTTACTTTAAGGAAAAGGAAACCAAGTATGAACTAGGATCTAATGATCACGTTCAGACAACACAAATTAAATCATTTAGGGATCGTGCTTTTTCTGTAGGAAGGCTCATGGAATGGAACAAGTTATCAAATGTTATTAAAAATTATAGTACTTTTAATATTAAAACAAAATTAAAACATTTCTTTTGCATAAGTCTGTTCATTAGTTGTTAGTTTATGTAAAGCGCTGCTGATTGCATCGTTATATAAGTAAGCTCTATATAAATGTTAACACATACAAGATAAAACATAAATCATGTAACAAAATAAACATATTATACAGGAAAATATATATAAGAATAATTAACATAGATTAACTATAACTATCTACTGAAGTCAAAAACCCTATTATGAATCTCAATCAACAATATGGCGATACGATATCGATTTGTGTTAAATTGGTCATGTAAAGGATGATCGCGGTCTCCCTCAATGACCATACCATTGGAAGGCCGGTTCCAAAGACTTTCATTGATGATCCCCCGTGCCACTCATCGGGAGTTCCCACCATTACCGGTTGTGCACAACAAGTCAAAGTCCTCGATATTTTAAAACATGACAAGTATGTTTGTGTTTACAATAAAAGAGTTCAGCACACGAAAACCAGGCTCAAAAGTCGAGGAATAAATATGTTATATAACGATCGTGACTGACAGATTGAAGCAGTTGATCTATTTTATTTGAAACGAAAATGATTCATCAAACATGTGTGCGCTTATAACAACTTTCGTCGTTCCCCTCATTATACTATTCACGAAAAGACGAAAAGGGGTGATAGTAACTGTTTTTTCGGGGTTAGATATGTCCGAGAAAAATAAAGTCTACCCGCCTGCCAGTTTAGCATTTAGACATTTTTACCTACCCGCCCCTCTTGATAGAACTAGGAACTTAAAAACCCAAACAAGATATTGTTACGCCTCATTGATACCCATGTGAATTTGGTGTATGTTTTGAACACTTTGTTTGTATTACAAATGACGAGAAACACAATATTGTTAACAACCTTCAAAGTTGTTAACAATATTGTTGAGTATGGAGCATCCGTTGTTCAAACATCGAGGTCTGGATATAACTTAGTATTCAAGTCATTTAATAGCAAGGACAATAAGATTAATAAACTTTACAGATCTTTTCTTCAGATAGAATTCGGAAGTATTGGAATAAGCTTCCGGTACATGTTAAAACATCCAATACAATAGTGTCGAACAATTTAAAGCGCAATTAGATATTTATAATAACAAATCTCTCAATATTGCTAATAATTTTTGGGAAGTTTCAAGACTTGTGTTGGATAAGATAGAGGGAAATAATTATTTTGCTAATAAAGAAAAATATACTAAATACCTATTGCAGAATCATGTTGCAAAAACGAAATTCATTAACATGTATAAGTGATAAAATTTTGTAACTTGTAATTTTGTAATTTTGTAGCCCATTTTAGTAGATGATGCTTGATTTTATTGGAAGTTGTGATGATGTTATGTCATAATTGTAAACTAAACTATTTTAATTTAATGTAATTTAAATTATTTAAATTTAATTTGTTACGTTAACAACATATTCTGACCTAAACTTCGGACACATGATAGATACTTGTCACATAAGGTCATGGCTGATATTCATTTAACAGAATTGGTTAAATAGTGTTAGGTTGACTGACTAATGCCAGTTTATGTCTTTAAGTGGGCTGTAAATCAAGAAACTATAGACTTAATCACAATAGTTTGCACTCTTCTTGATACATAAGTTACAATTAATATAGAGCAGATGATACAAGACCACTACCAGCAAGCAAGCCCGCCAGAATTGCGACAACTATATATATATATATATATATATATATATATATATATCATTATTAATAAATACGTCGATAGAGGACGAAATCCATTTAATTCTATATGACATTTATGCTGAATGTAATGGTTTAAAATACACTATAACTTAACCATTGTACAGTACTGACCTACTGTAGAGGATACCATGATTCAAATTTATGGAATATATTTTTGTTAGTCTATACTGGTTTTCCTTGTGTTTCAACATCCAAGATTTACCATACGTGGTGTATATGTGTAAAATTGTGTATGTATGTGTGTGATACCTTGCTTGTAAACACGATATACCAATAAGGGCAGCAGCATGTACACATTTCATACTTTACATGTGCATCCCCCATATTGAGATCTAGAATCACGTTATTTTCGGCGGAGGTCAGTATTTGTAAAAATCTTTGAAATCTGATATGTCAAATATGTCCCCCTTAATAGAGTACATATTAAGTATATTTCAATAATGGTCATTTCATACTAATAATGTTAATGACATTATTTACAAATTAATCAATATGATTATTCTGAAGGGACCCCCAGGGGTCTTAATATATGACCCCCTCCTCCACCCACCACTTATTTATCTCCTATATTCTTGTTATCTTGCCCTGTCAGTAGTGGTGTGAAAAAACGTATGTCGACTTGGCTTGAATGGGTAAAACTGCTTAGTCAAAATCATTATGCTACTTTACATGTATGTATGGGTTTAATGCTAACCCTATAAATACATATTATACGTATTTGGCATGTATTACTAACATATGTATACCCAGTTCGAATAATGGTTAGAAGGCAATGATTCAACTAACTTGTTAAATATACATACCGACTGTGTGGCCTAGTGGTTAGAGCATTGCAGCCTTGCAGCCGGGTGCTTGGGAGTTCGATTCCTGGCCGAGTCAATGCCAATACTTCCTGCTGTACTGTTGGGTGCTCAGCACTAAAGTATCAGAGTGGGGAGAGTTGGTGTCTGAATGTAAAATACCACCCGACGTGAAGTGTTGGTTACAAGCCACTTCGGCTTCCCACATGTATATGCGACAGCTTAGCGTCGTAAAATAACTGAAACTAAACGATAGAGGGGAGTATTATACAATATGGTGGGTAGTGGAATATAAATGTCAAGTGTCAGTGCTCCAATGTATCAGAAAGTATAGAGCAATACTTATCACGTGACGACATCTTTTTGAAAATTTCCCCGGCATTAACGCTAATATTGTAGGTATTGTTCACGGTTTTCGGTCGCGAATTACTAGATCCGTTGTCACGGGGTTTAAGTTAAAAACCTAAAATTTCATAATTCCAACACAAATTTATGTTTTCTTCCAAATTTACGAACGAAAGTTACTGTATAATTGTAATACACATCGTTCGAAAGTAGTGTTTGGAGAAAAACATATAGGACAGACACGAAAAATACTGTTCAAGCAATGTCGGATATGCTAGTCGAAATTTAAATGTTAGCATGGAATTTCATAAAATAAGAATCTAATATTGACCTGTTGCCTAATTCAACGGTCGGCATGCATATATGGATCGCAACCCAATGTTTGGGTCATGAAGGATTTTTGATGGGTCGAGCAATCGCTTCAGAAATCGTATGAAAATACTAATTTGTCAGATATTTCCTTCTTCAGAACAGCAGCCGTAGTTGTAACGGGTCTAAATGGAGTAAAAAATGATTGAACATGGAGGGAGGATAAAAATCAACACTTAAACAAAAGAAGAAAAGTTCGATCTCGGTAATTTTTACTTTACTAAAGTTAATTTATATTGCAATGAAATACAATTATAGAATTTTAGAATTGTACTTAAAATTAACGACCTATACGAAATTGGGAGGGGTGATGTGGTAGGTCTTCGGATCGTGGCTGGTTACCTCTGGATCTGTATTAGGTCATGGGTAAAAAAAGGTTGCCGACCACAGGCCCTAATCAATTGTGACATTGGACTACTTCCACGACGTAATGTGTATACATTCCCTGAGGTACAACAACGATATAGGCTGTACTACTTTGAGATATTTACGATATTTATACGGGGGAAATTAAATGGAGGGGAGGGGGCTTATATGAAGGAGGGGAAATTTATATAGGGAAGGGAAAAGCTACATGGGAAGGGGGAAATTATATGAGATGAGGACATTCATATGGGGGGAGGGAAAAGTTGTGTTGGGTGGGAGAACTTATATGGGAGAGGATGAATTTATATAGGGTAAGGGAATGTATATGGGTCAATAAGAGGTGTAAAGGTATTATTCACAAACTGGTTAACATTTAAGTAGTAATTCAGCGAAGGGTATTACTCTCTAATAGTATACCACCCACCTATAGTTCTATTATCAATACTATAAGTTAACATTACATAATTACTTACAGGGCATCAGTATAGCCCGCAGAATAATATAATTGCACGACGTTATTTAATTAGGCCTAATGCCCTATTGAAATTATTTTTACACATGGATGGTCAAATCAGGCAACCGTGGCTGAAACAATGGTAAATGTCCGCCTATATGTGACCATTTATCTTTCTGGAGAGAAACTGATGACCAACACACCGGCCCATTTCCATCAGAGCAGTTAAAACAATGGAGTTAGTAGCTTATCGATCGAAATTGAAATCAATGATATGTAACTGTATGTGTGAGAGAGGTGTAGCGAGCGATTTGATTTGTTTTTTTCAATAGGCATGTTACTTGTTTCCGAGGAAGTTTTCCGGTGTGACATAATATACCTAATCAAAATATAGAACAGGCACTTTAATGACAAAGGAAGGTATTTTTCTCAATTTTCATTACACTTTATTTCATCCATTTCCTGTTCTCCATTATGCAAATTATTTTGTTAAGTATTGTTCATATATTTGTTTTAAAGGAAGATAAACTAAGTTGAACGCATAACCAAATAAAATATAAATGAGAGACTAATACCAACATATGCGGGATTATGAAGACATTTGAAAGTCACAACATAAACAATAGAAAGTTTTATGACATGACAGCAACGTCTACTGAATGAAAACCAAATAATATCACCACCTTTCGAAATCAGTATGTGCACATCAACTAAACATATTTCATAATCAGCAATAGGTTCAATAACTATAAGTATACAAACATAATCTTAATGGAGATGGGGAGGTACCAAAGTGGTAGAGTCGTGATGCTTGCCTCATTCCCCTCCCCCATCTCGTTGGTTTCAGCAAAGACAAATTGCAGACATCGAAAATATGAATTTAGTCATGAAGAATGTCAACTATTTTTGGCTGTTATATCAGGAACTGCATCTAAATTAGGTGAATAATATTGTTCTATCTTCTGGAGCATGAACCCCAGATTCCCGCCAGGGGCTTCACATCTTCAAAGCTTACATCTTCGGGTTTTGCCCTGATAACTTGTGTTCTCATTTAGAAACAGCTTGCCAAATTTTTTTGTTATGGCTCTCCATGCATATTTTAGACAAACTTAAATTTTGTCAACACCCTGCCCCCTCCCCCACCATCACCCCACAAGCAAGCTAATTCAGGTCTGCATTAACACAATTGTGCATGTTATGCTATATGGTACATTTGTATGTAGTTGACCTCAAATTTCCTAATTTTCCGAAATGGAAAAGGGGAGGGGAAACCTCTCCCTGGGACATATTTTAGCAGTTTTTCAGTTTTTTCCCCAGTGTAGCCCTTGCTCCATGTGGAAAAAAATTCAGAAAAGTGTCGTATGAAATATACTTTTGTTTTGTGCAATATAAGAACAAAGGCAGACCCATGGTGTAGTTAAGATACAAATTCGTAGAAATGTTTTCCTATCATATTACTAAAACTGCATGAGTAATAGTATAGTATAGTATAGTATAATTAACTCCAGGGTTTGGAAGCCATACAGTGGCCCATTTGAAACCCTTTCCATGTGATGATCATAGATGAACACCGGCTTATGTCAAGCCTTCTGTTTTCGATGAGTGTTTAGTGAATTACGAGTGTAACCTTAGAATCTGACCACTTTCTCTCAAATTCTGCGGCAGGTGAAGGTTCAACAACACTGCAATGTAGTCGCTTCGAAACAATGAAAACTCAATATCCCAAATATCTAAACCCCGAGTTAGCCAATCCACGGACGACTCCGCTCATTACCACTGCGGTATATCCATTTTTGAACAGGTCAAGAATCTGACCCAACTGATTGGTTTTGAACCGGGTACCTAACGATTGTGAGGCGGACACTCTAACCGCTAGACCACGCCTTCGCCACCCCGGTGCACGCCTCTATTATGAGTTCAACGAAATACAAATTAATGGCAATGTCAATTGTTTAGCAACAAATATATGAAATTGTACACGTTTTGGACCGGACATTTTTCCTTGAAAATATAGCGTCCGGAGAAAATCGCAGTTCCTTCTCACTACACCCTAGCCAAGCACGCCTCTATTATGAGTTCAACGAAATATAAATTATTCTGCTCTCTACACACAGTAACCAAAAACATATATGTATTCGGAATTTTTACTAGTAAAAATATTTGGCAAATTGTCCAAAGGTGCAAAAGGTAGCATAATTTTGCATATATGAAACTTTAATGATGCAAAGCAAACATATTCAAAGTAAGGGGAACCCACTCCTCGTAGACCCATCCCCAGACGGCTATCAACACCCCCTCTAGCAAATATTCGAAACTCCTCCTCACTTCCAGCTATACGCCCATTGATCTAAGTTGGTGAAAATTACTTTTCATCTTATAGCAATGATTTATTATTTAGATATAAACCAAAAAAAAAAAACCGTGCCATTGACAAACAGTTGTTAGTCTACATGAGTATTCAGTGTCATGCGCAGATCATGAACGAACCTACATTGTATTGGTAGACTACTCCTCACAACATACTGTTGTTATCTTCGAAATCACACGTACATTCGATTGTTTGCTCTGTAGTGCATCTTATAAAGGGAAAACAAGATCAAAACGGAACCTGTCGAAAAATATTAATTTACCACGATAATCCAAGAAATTTCAAACGGTAAGCCTGCTCAATTAATGTTATATTTTATTGTAGTATCACAAGAAACATAACGTTTCGATAACTTTTTGGAATCGTTGTATATATGTAAAATAACCTTTTTGAATAACGTTTAAAACATTTCAATCACATTATATAATATGAAAACAGTTAACTGTTTTATTTATATTTAATAAAGGAGTCTGCTGCACATCAATTGAAACAAAAACAAATAAAAGATGTATAAACATGCAACTCAGAAAAAAAAACGAAATGTGTTCTGGGCCGAAGCATTTAATTGCTGATTTATCAGAGTAACCTAATGAATATATGAAAAAGTACCTGATGAAGAAGTATAAATTATATGTTGTAAAAACATCATGAAAACATAGTCACTCATTATTTTCTAAATAACACTTTTACTTTGATATAATATTTTCCAATTTTCATGAAGGATCAAATACAGTATGTTTAATCATTAATTATACTGTTTTGAATAATTCAAAAAATATTTTATGGATGTTTTAAAACGGTTTTATTGTATTGATTTGAATACTATTAAAATATATTCGACGAAGAAATCGTCTACTTCTGATAGTGTGTGCGTGTTTCCAAAATGAGTGTTATGCTCCGAACTTTCCTGCATTCATTCCTAAATATTAAAAACGTTACTATGCAGTAATATTTTGAGGTGTGATAGCGAAAACATTTTAATTTTATTAAAATGATTACTTAAAAAAAAACAAATTTGCAAATTTTATTTTTAGCATGTCATTAAAATATTTGTATACATTAGTAATCAAATAACCATTTGGTTTTATCATTACACGTGATCAAATAATTGTTCAATTTTTCATCACGGATCAATAACGTACATAACATAATTGTTTAAACATTGTGGTAATATTTTCCAAAAAATGGCATACTAGTTATCTTGATATGTAAGTACAAAATGACGAAAATGCTTTTGAATATGATTGGATTAGTAAGCAAAAGGTCAACTAAAAACAGAGGATCCAAATGTTGAATTTCTCAGAATGTGTTTATATATGACACAGTTCATACAATTTGAAACTAGACAAAACAGAAGGAAGGTTACAACTGTTACATTACGAACATTTACTAAATTCACACTGATTAGCATTATGATGAAATTGACGTATGCATGAAGTACTACATCAGTGTTCATATTTAACACATCTAATCAATATTGATAATATATATCAAAACCCATTCAATATGAACTCAAAGGGGCAATGGAGTTTCTCAAGGTGACTTTATTTGAAGGACCATTCATCCATTATTAGCTAATGTAGGAAGTGAAACATGTCTGATGATCAGTGGCCTACCCACGAGGGGCATAGGGGCCGTGACTCCCCAAATGACCTTTCGGCACACCCAAATCTGTTTTTGTTGTGAAAAATTCAAAAGGTATAGCAAATTATGATTTGACCAAATTGAATGAATGGCAACTACAACGTTATGCTATAGTAAACGTATATGCATAACAACAACGTTAGGCTAGACTAGGTTTACCATTCCCCCGATTAAGAGATTGTCCCATTTTTGCGCCGAAAATATTGCGTCCCGCCGGTAAAGTAGGCTATAGTGTCCCATTTTCTAATGTGAATTCAAGAACATACTGGTTTTACAGTACAAATTTAATTTACTTTTCTTAAAACACGCCTACATTGAGAATATATGGCAGCTTCAATAGAAAATTAATATATTTTTTTAGACTATTTTTTACATATACTA